>CM062825.1:25354170-25565263 GCA_031772345.1 Himalopsyche anomala | reverse complement strand
CGAGCCGGTTGTTAAAATTTTGGCAGCACATCACTGCTCATACAATAATATTTTAGACCGGCTGAAATAATTGTCTATATCATTATGCAGATGATAACAGCCCCGCAGGAATTTTAGATAATCAAACTACATTTCTATAGAGTGCTATACTCGATGCAATCCTCAACTAAAATGAGGAAAATTCAACCAATTGTATGCGAAGCATCAATTATCGACGTCGGTGATCCCACGCGTAGGTTACTATTACCAGTGACACTGGTTACTAGTTACTGCTAAAACTAAGTAAAACGAATATGCTACAATTGGCTTTCTGAACGGAGATCCGGCACATGCAACATTCTATGTAATCAATTACTCAATCAGATATGCGCTGAAAATTAACATTGGTGTAATCACAAACGTATTCGAGTGTTCTCAAATATCAATTTTTGATTTTCAATACTAGAGAGTGTTTGATATTCGACCTTTAATAAATATGCTTAAATCGATGCTATTTCTCTAAAAGATTATAATTGTTATAGTTTTCAAAATAAAATAGCGTTTTAGTTTAAATAAACTTGTGTTCTTGATAGATTCAGCAGTTAATATTATTTTTATTATAATTAATGAATTATCTTTTTCAAAAATTGCTGGTCGCATTGTGACAAGAGATTGTAATACTGATATAACTAAAACCAATGTCCTTTTTTTATTATTTTTTAATAGTAATAACAGTATATTTATTCCATGCTTTCGTCCAACAAGAATTGAATTTGAGAATTATTGTGTACTCGGACTTATTTGCAAGGATATCAAATCATGATTGACAGATTTCAGCATTGATATTCAAACCTTCTAAAGTTCATGTTTTCATTTAAAAAATAATATTTAATAGTTTTTTTAATCCATGCCCACTCCCAATGTAAAGCATATGGCCTCGTAATGGAGTTTACTGCTTGTTACTCAGTTCCACGACCTTTCTTTTAATTTGATGTATATATAGATGATAACTATTTCGGGCTATGCTTTCGTGAGAACTATATAATATAGAAATAAATAAAATAATATCTGTATATATTATATGTAATATTTATTATAAAATATAGAACAATATTCGTAGAACTAAAATGCTTCGTTAATTTTTCACCTTATTAAAATGGAGTTCTACCATATAAATGCCAATTCAATCAACAAACGAATGTATTTATTATAACATGTATATAACACTGCACAATATCATCACTGACACATCACCTACTTTATGCAGTATATGGCAAATGGAATAGTTTAAAAAGAAATATCATAATCAACTGAAACATTTTTTTTAATTTAGCTATCACATGAATATTATATAAAAATCTAATTATGAATTTTACTTCATCAGCAATCTTAAGTGATGACGACTATTAATTATTTGATTGTTTTTTTTGTATTGATAATAATTTAAATTGTTTCGTTGTTGCTTTTAAATTCGTTTGTAGTATATATTCGCCTATTTTTTTAATAAATATTTTGTTTATATTATTTTTCTCTGCTGTTTTTCACATACCTTTCGTTGATATATATCTGATGTCACAAACGACAGAGAAAAAAAAACATTAAATGCCTGTGACACGAAAACACCCCATGATAATTATTATGAAAGAGATGTATGAACACAATTTAACCTTTTTCCTGTAAACGTGTACAAATTTTCTAGCAAACACTACCACCTAAGGCTCAAGATCCCCTAATTCATCACCAGTCGTCCAAGAGTGCGGCTTAGAGGTGGGCCGGAGAGAAATTCGGGGGGGTCTAATGACCGAGTGCGGATAGGGAGGCTCTCAAAATGTGAGGCGCTTAACGACGATTCGTCGACATCGTGATGATTATTTATTACCTTCATTTATTTCTATGACAAATCTTTCCTGCGCGAAAATAATTTTGAAAAATTTTGACCTTAATTGTTGTAAAGTGTTTTCATTCTTGCGCCGGAAACTGTAAGGAGTGCTCAAATTAGAACCGACAACTACTTTTTCAAAAAAAATCTTTTAACTTACTGTGAATATGCAGGTAGATTCGGAAAACGATTAAGTAACGGCTGCCTTAACAAAATCTATTTGTATATTACAAGAAAGTAGCATTGCTTGACAATTTCATTTGTATTTGGTTAGTATTGTCGTTTTTCATACAACTTCTCTCACCGACCAATAAAATATTTAAAAAAACATTTTCCTATAAGTAATTAATTTAGTTTTTATTTAATTTTTTGATGCTGCCTATCTGTTATAAAAATATAATACGATTCCAATTCCCCAATTTTAAATATTGATCAAGACCAACGTATCGTTAAAAGATGCTTTGTAAAAAAAACTTAGAACGTGTCCTACATAGTCACATTTAAATCTTTGTATTTAATAAAACAAATATTTTTAGTAAACGAATCAAGGTAAACCAATAATATGGACTTATTTTAAAATATTTTTGTTGTTGCTACAAAAAAAAACAATGCAGTTAAAATTTATTTATATTTTATATTGCTCAAACTCAAAAATACCGAAGGTCAAATTTTACTTAAACGAAGCTAAAAACTAAAAAAAAACAATTTTGAGTCTTCTATTTGATACCATCAAAATTATATGACATATTCATTAAATAGGTAAAGAGAATTTTCTGATTTAGGAAATTTCGTTAAGAAATTTGTTTACTAAGTAACAGATCAAAGAAAATGTTGTGTTTTTATCAATTACAATTTAGTATTCATATATATAATAATAAATAATCATTTTTTTTTTTAGATAATTAACCATTCTTTTGAAACTTTGAAGTCCGGCTTAAGCCGGATCTTATATTGGGATTCGAAAACTGGCTATTTTGTAAGTTGTTTTTTTATAAGCGCTAATCTCAGCTTTTTATATTAATCTTATAATATATATCTAAAAAAATAGAGACTAAGATTCTACGTTATCTGTCATTCGATTCTTTGAGAAGCATCTTAAACTGAACATACATATATCGCTGAACATATATGTATAGTGCAACCATTGACTTTAATCACATAACCATGAAAGTACATATAAGGAAAAAAATGTGACGTATAGGGTGTTTCAATCCAAGCAAGAAGTAGAACTATAAAAAAACTTTTTAAAATTAACTAAGTGACGAATCGAAAGATAATATATGTATTGTCTTTTTTGTTTGACAAAATTGAAAATTTCAACCTAACCGCCAAAGATGTTTCACCATTGATAATAAGTTTATGCGCTCGTTATATTAAAGCCGTAGTGTATTTAAAAATAATTCAGTAGATGTTATCACTGTAGGTAAAGTAATGATAATACCATATTATTAATCTTTCTTAAAATAAAAAATAAAAAATCAGTTTACGAAAAATAGTGTGTTCGTGAAATGATATTCGTGAAAGAAAAACTAACAAACAAAAAATTTAACACAGAAGCCAGTGTAATCGTACAAATCATTTTTAAAATGGTTAACAAGTAAGTATAATTTCTGTGAAAAATTTACAAAATAATGTTTTATCCTTTTGTTTAAGCGCGATAATTTTTTTTATTACCTACATCCAAGCCATAATTTTATTTCAAGCGAGAGTTTTCCTTTTTTTTTTAAAAAAAAAGTATAAGCTATAATTATTGTTCGGATACAAAAAAGATTCTGTTTTTATTTTACTTGCCACATATTATATGGTTTATGTTCAATAAAATTTCTAAATACACTTTAGTCTTTGGCAAATGGTAGCTCGCTATTTTTAAAACTTTATAATCAATACACGTTTTCTAGAATAAATTTTACAATTTTTTCAATAGTAGGTATCAATTTACAAAGAATACCGAATTGATCCAGTCAGCTTTAATCGTATTTCACTACTGAATCCGTTTTTTAAATTAATTAAAGACGATCTTTATCTCGTTATTCTTGATGGTAAAAATTCACCTTCGATGATTCGTGTATAAGTTTATTTAAAGGCGTAATAGAATTACATAACAATATACCAAGATTATCAACAAATTTTACTCTGCATTTTTTTAGCCTACTTCATATTATATTCTACGTTGGAGTTGATTTGTGCAGATCTCAAATATTTATTTATATTGTGTACAAAGCCATTATTAATATTAATATTTTAGTCGATGTCTAAGAATGATTCAATAATTTAATTTTTCAGCAACAAAAACCAGGCACGCAATGTTTAAATACCTTTAGCGCGTGTCAAATTGTTTTATTCAAAAATTTTCGTTAACGTCGATCGATAAACTCTTTATTGAAAAATATGAAAAACTGACTTCGATTTTCAGGCATCAATTTTTAACCGTTACAATACGAACAACAATGGCTGGAATTTTCTTATTTTGTATCAATTTACCTTTTCAGTGCTTAGTAAAGAAAGTTTCCCGAGTATATCTTTACAATTAAAGCGACTACGTTTATGTTTAATAAATATTAACTTTTTTATTCAGTTTGGCTGTTGAATATTTAACTTGGTGACCGTTTTAATTATTTCAAATTGTGTTAACTGCCAAGAGTTTTCCTAGACCAGTGATTGTGAACTTATTGCAGCATCTTGCATTTTCTCAAACTAACTTGTTTTATCATTATGCCAGTCAAAATTTTGCATTTGACTTATTTTATTAAAAAATTGTCGATTATTATTATGACAATATGTTTTTTGATTGTTCAAATGCCTCATATTAAATTCGATCTCTTGGATTAGATATATTTTTTGAAATTCAGTATATTTTCACACAAATAATTTGAAAAACATATATTACTCATTTGTTTTATGAACAAATATATCGTGCATATTGGAAATATTTATCATTAGGATGATGTCAGTATTATTATAATATGAGCTTTGCTCTACCAAACAGGTGGGCCTGGGATCGATCAATGTCAAATTTAGATTTATTAAATTTTAATTTGAGATCTAAGACGTAGGTGTTTGTTATATCAATTAATCTCGAGTTGATCTCGAGTGACTTACAAAATTTTCATCGAGCTTATCTCGTATGCTCTTTCAATATCAAAATATTTGGTGCATTGGCATTAGCTGTAATGCTAAATATTTTTATTAAAATATATTTAAAATATGAAATTTATTTTTGAAAAATTCGTCTTTTGTTTCTTTTGGCACGTATTCATTACAAAAAAAATCGGCGATATAATATAATTTTTTGACTTTCGTTTATCTTATATGTGTATTTATATTTTTTTTATCAAGTATACTATTACTATACGTTGAAAAACATTTAGTTAGTGTACCTAATCGTATGTGACTAACTAGTAGCAATAAAAAAAGTTAAAGAAATAAATAACTTATTAACAAACAATTTTACAAAACGATATTATTTGTGTACGTATCAGAGAAACTATTTGGCTTACTTGAGAAAATGTTCACCATAGCGTCTCTAGAATGTACGTTGAATAGAATAATTTCTTGCCCTTGCCTTTTCGCTAGTATAAATTTGTGTTTGAACCACTAACGATCCTTTGTGCTGGCCATAAAATTTATGGAAATGGGGCTCAATTATATGAAATGGTGTAAAGTGAAGGAGATTGCAGAGAGAGAGAAAGAATCAAAAACTGCCATGAAATTAAATTACATTTGCATTCAAAAAAATCAATGTACACAAGAGAAGCAACTCTATACTTGGGTATATTATTTCAAGCCGTTCGATTCATGCATGAGACAAACAATAACCGTAATATTATATAAATACTTTAATACTAAATAAAAAAATATTTGATATTACAGATTTCGCGAGAGCGATTCGTTTACCGCTAGTCTTTGTTCTTGTAGAAAATTTCTGTTGAGATACCTCCATTATGTGGTCATATGCTGCACATTGGAAGCGGACATGAATTAAAAAAATATATGCATAATTGTTTTTGTGTTACGGCAGCTATTTTAATTACAACGTAATTTTTAAATATCCGATAACTTTTAGGTAAGGCCGCCCTTGTGGTCGAGTGATCAACGTCGTTGGCTACCGCTACGGAGGTCACGGGTTCGAATCCCAGTACGGGCAGTTTTATAAATTGATTTTTCAATCGATTTATGAATTTCTGTTCAAAGGCATTGATGTATGTGATGTCTTGAATTCCTCCCACCTGCCAATCTTATCCTATGAACGGGGCGTATCGAGAGCGATAAGCTAACCACTAGTCCTGTCCTAGCCCTTTCCTTCTATTCTTACTCTCTATGGAAAAAGAGAGGTTGAGCAACTGAGTAACAAGCAGTTCTCGTAGAAGCACTTCTGTTGAGATAAACTCCATTAGGAGTCCATATGCTCCACATTGGGAGCGGACATGGTAAAAAAAAAAAAAAAAAAAGTTGAGTAAGAACAAAACTTCAATTACATTACAACTAATTAATATTGTCCATCCTGAATATCTTTTATCTACGTATTGATATTCAATATTTTATATTCCTTGTAATATATTTGATTGTAAATTATAAAAAGTTGCACATAATATCCATATAAAACATATGTATATAGTTTTTACCGTCACCGACCATTAAGCACCGCATGACCCTGTCGACGATTCCTCTTAATGGAGTTGTCACAATTCTCTAAATGCCTCACGCTATAGTTATTTCCTCCCTGACCATTTCCCTTTTATTTATCTCCAGTTCTTGTTCCCGTTTGAAAGGCTCCGTTTTTTGCACGCCGAAAGGGTTGAATCTTTTTTTCCCCGCTCTCGTATAAAATAAATTTACCTACAATTTTAATTCACTCGAGTTGTTTTCGAGGGCGATTTTTGTTTTTTAAGTTTTTGAATATTTTAGCGCTTTTGGTTTTCTAATCAGGGTCAACATTAGAACTTCCCTAATTTGGCTACAGGGCTTTATCTTTATTTGCGTAAAGTTTTTTACGTTAATCATGCAAAAAACAGTATATGTATGTATATAAAATAAATTTATCCCATGTACTGCACAGAAGAAAACAAATAGATTTAAAAAACTTCTTATAAATTGCCAAAAAAAATATAATACTCGATTGATATTTTGTATATTCATAACGAACTTCATATCGACTGTGGAAAGGAAAAAGGACGTAACCCACAGTTTTTTCAAAACAAGTTTTTTTCGATAATCACAATGTATCAAACATGATACACGTTCAAATCTATCAAAAGAATGCAAGCTGCAAATGCTGAATTAGTATCTAAATTTAGCTTTTAAGTTTGAAAAAGATGACCTTGTAAAAAATTAAGACCAAGAAAAAAAGACTGAAATAAAGGTTTTTCCTAGACAATTTCCTTAATTAATATAAGATTATGTCAATTTAACACCAGTTTAGAAGTATCCGTGCACTTCAAGGTTGTGTATAATTCATAATTTGCATATGGCCCAAAATCATCAAAACACGTTTTTTGCGCCTCCTGTATAATTTTATATGTGTGGGTTATGTCCTTTTTACTTTCCACAGTCGATATATAATATCAGGATCGGCTATGCTTTACAAGAAGTCATGTTGGAATTTGTATTTCTATGTAAACTTTGTGAATATTTATTTTTAATATAAAAGTAAAATTGTTCATTTTGTTAACTTTGTTATTCGACTAGTTTTGTAACACCTTGTAACAGAAATAGTTAAGCAACAAAGTTATAATCTTTAATAACATGTCCAACTGCTATAAAATCCAACATAAATCTTAAGATGTAGTCGTCTCTGTTCTGGCTGAAGTTGGTATTGAACAAATTCATAGTTGTGAGTAAACAGCAAATGAAAAAAAAACAACTTTCAGAATAAAGCGTCTAGCATCGAAAGTTTTTTACTAGTGATAAATAAAAGATGATAATATCTATCAATGACCGTGAGCTTTCATTAGAAGGAAGCTTTGAAATTTTTAATTCCGTAACGTTTTTATAAATTATTTATTTAAATTAATCAAAGATCATGGAAGATAATTACGGTTAAATATTCACCGAAATCAAATTCTTAGTACAAAACATCACGCATGTTGACGTTTTTGCCTCCCGCTATAAAAACGACTTCCTCAAGCAACCGGAAAATTATGGCGCCCTAATGAATTTTTCACTAAAAAATAAAGTGCCTCTATGCACGAATATGCTCTTTTGCCATAAAAGGCGTCACGCACCCAACCCATAGATCAGAAATATATGCCATTGCAGTAGTTTTCTCCCCGAGACTCGGCCCGTAAAAACTTTCACTCTTCTTCAGAGATACAAAAACTTTGTATATCTATTTCATTACTAATACATCTAGCATGAAATAACTTTTAATTAATTGAAACAGTTAATAGTTTATCATGAATGTTTATTGTAACTATTCAAAATAGATTACTATGATATACTCACATTTCATCAATGCCACCAATCATCAATTTGTATTATAGTATATTTTTTACAATTTACATGAATTGTTTCGCGATGGAGTTCTTAAAAAAAGTTTATATCCCAAAACAAACCTTTTATGAATAAGTGTTTTGTTCAAACTTAAATTATTCAGTTTTATACACATTAAATGTATTTATTGCCAACGACATATTCAAAACGTTATCTTTCCATATCACCTGAGAACGTTCAAATATTTTTTTTATCCATGTCCCCATCCAATGTGGAGCATATGACCTCCTAATGGAAGTATCTCAACAGATTTTTTTCTACGAAAACTTGTTATTCAGTTGCACAACCTAGATCTAGGACATGACTAGTGGTTGGCTGATCGTTCTCGCTACACTCTATTAGGATTGTAATGGTAGGGGGAATTTTCGGCCATCACAAACAACCATGCCTTCGAATAGTAAATCGATTAATTAATTGAAAAATGCTGTTCGTACTGGGATTCGAACATGTGGAGTCCGGCATCAAGCCCAATGACGTTGACCACCGTGCCATGGAAACGACAATTATTTTTTATATTCGAATATTAATCAATGTAAAAATACTTAATTTATATTTAATTTTTAGGAAATGATGTTGTCACATTATTTAAAATTATATAGCTTATATAATATACGTATTAATATAAAAATGTTTAATATATTATTTTAATATGTGGTCTGCACTCAATATGAATCATTATGAACCACCTTAACAGAAATTGTTGCACGACAAAAGATATAATGTACAACTAGACGTTATTTTTCTTAACGTGTTTAGAATCGGTTATGAATGAACTGACAGAAGTGTAAACATAAATGTGATTAAGGATTTGTTGTATTGACTCCCAAACAGATTGGGACAAATTACCAAGAGTATTGTTCACACGGCCGCAAGACCGGAAACCTGAACTTAATAATTATGTTTATATGTGTTATAAAAAAAATATATGTTCTTGAAAAATTTTGCATTTTTTTAAATTGAATTGATTACAAAATATTGACACTACAGCTAATACTCGCACACCAAATATTTTTAAGTTGAAATATCATACAGGAAAAACTTGATGAGCATTTATTGTAAGTTACTTGAAACCAACTCGAGGTAAAATGATCACAAACCCTGATCATAAAAAAATGTTTAAATTTAAAAATCTAATTTTGACGTTGACCTGACCGGAAATCAAACCCAGATCTACCTGGTCGGTAGAACAAGCTGTAACTAACTAGACCATAGCAGGCGGCTTTTTATTACAATGCATATTTTGTCGTGAATGTCATTGATTCAATGAGCTTAAAAATATATTCTTTTAAATTAGATCTATTTATAAAAAAAGATATGAACGTATTTAGAAGTCAGTATAACATGTGCTCTTAAATCAAAGATTACAAATCTCTTATCCATCGGAAGGGTATTTTGAAAATGACATTGAATCCCATACACATTCAGTAAGGTAGCTATACGATGTGGAATATGGCGAGCACGTTATGGAATATTGTCTTTTTATTTGAAATTAAGTTGATGTTTACTGGCTTTATGTTTCGCACCCTCCAATGGGAGGGGCTAGTATATCGTAAGGTTATATCGGTTCTTTATGGATTGTGCTCGGGGAAAATTTAAGACGACTTTTATATTGTTTTTAGTGATCATTCAGCTCAAAAGCTTTATACGAATCTTTTTATAAGATTGCGCGATTACCTCCGGTTTTCAAAAATTCTTTATTAAAGATTCCCGCGATGAAAATTTCAAAGAATCATTTCCTGAAGAAATGGAGTTTTTATCATTATTATTTTTGGTAATAACACTTGAAAAGTTTTCATAAATTATCAGCATGTGGCAAAATACGTTATCCATTCTAGTACAATATTTTTATAATCTATTTTTTCTTCTTTTATACAATACGGGTCATTAATTTCATACATATTTTTTATCATTATAATATTATCAACCATAGGGTAACACAGAAACTTTGCTATAAACTAAAAATCGGATTTTTTGAAAAAAATAAAAATATCATCAACTCACAATCGAGTACAAAAATAAACAGCATATTGATGGTATAACATTGATACCAAAAAAATACAATAAAAGTAGTCAAAAAAATACAAATAAGAACATAATGTTTTACAGAAATAGTATCGGATTCTTGGGAGCACAGTAGTGATGGATTTCACGGATTCGAGTCCCAATACGAACAGCATTTTTTCAATCCATCTATCGATATCTGTTCAAAGGCATGGGTTTTTGTGCTATCTTTAAATTCCCTTTTTGAAATCAACGGGACGTAGTGAGAGCAATTAGTTAACTACTTGTCTTATCTTAGCCTTATTTTACTATACCTACTATCGTCGAAAAAAGAGGTAATCGAGTAACAAACGGTTTTCATAGAAAACTTCTATTGAGATACCTCCACCATGAGACGATATGCTCCACATTGGGAGCGGATATGGATTTAAAAATAGTTTTTAAATTATTTATGGTACATATCAGGCGATCATTGAGAATAAAAAAATATTTTGATCACACGTTATGAGCAGTGTGCTTTGTTTGTTGTTTTTAAATATTATGTATTTTTCTTCCATAAATTTTTGTTGTAAATGTTTTTTCTTTGTTTGCTTGATTTGTCTGTTAATCAATTCTTTTTCCCATCAAATAAATTAATATTATAAAGCCATAAACATTTGATAAATTGCCATTCTTTTATATTTTAGTTTTTATTCGATAAAACATTGAGACTTGAATCATTATACAGACAGAATGCTTAAAGACATAAAGGCTTAAATTAATAAGAATAGAAAAAGCGGAGGACTCACTATACATTTCTCATTTTGCATCAAATGCCCTTTTCTTATTTCCAAGGTCAACTTTCAATACACAATAACAAGTTTTAAAATGCCTCACAATACTAGAATCGATGCAAATCTATATGGGTCAGTTCGTTAAATACACTTGAATATGATCAAGTGAAGTGTACGCCAACAGAATTATGTAATCATGAATAATTGCTTCATTTTGCAAAATGCGTTGGTTTTAATTAATCACGAGAAAAAAAGAAATTAACTCATACAAAATATACCATCCATCAATTTTCAAATTCTTAATCAATGCCAACCACTTTCATCATTGGTCCTATACCGTGTTTTCTACTTATTTCCAGGAAATTTATTTATCTTATCAAAAGAAACATTTCATACGTATTACGCGATTAAATGGCGTTCATTTATGTTCGGTTACTAAAATAGTCATTCACATAAAGTAAGAATCAAATCATATGTAAATATTAATTAATATACGTGGGAAACAACAACCTTCTGTGATCGTAAAGCGACAATAATACCCGATGGAGCCTCTTAAACAGGGGAAAATGTTACTCGGAGGTCAGTTACAAAGTCAAATACTTTGAAATACAATTTATGTTTATTATACATGTTATAAGTACTACAATTTTTTTATGGGCAGTTTTTTCAAATAAAATATGAATAAAAAAACATTACTTGGTGTTAGAACTACCTTTAAATATAATTCCATTCCACCAAGAATTGATATTAGAAATACAATAACCAAAATCTTTGAGTAATTTATAAAAAGGTAATTTATTATCTACTTGGCTTAGTTTTTTTATCTTAATAAATATATTTAACAGACTTTATTGTAAATGAAAGCTCAGCTAAAAAAAAACATAAACAAATCATAGTAAGTAATTGTAATTTAACAAGCGAACATCAGTCTCACAATTGTAAATGTGTCCAGTACACTGATTGTATTACAGTCAAATTTACAATCTTATTTTGTTAGTTGGATACGATAATTAAGCAATTTTCTCGAAAGCTTACGTAAGAAACATTAAAGTAATGTAATTTAGTACAAATAAACTTTCCAACATAAAAATTTACTAGCTCAAATTTAGCTCATTGATTAAATATGATAGTTTGGGCATCTTTCAATATCTCCAAGATACAAAAAACTTTTTAGCTGTTGGGTGAAAAATTAAACTTAAAGTTAGGTACTGTTCTTCAATGTGCTATTTTGCTTAACTATGTATTTTAGTATAATATTAGGTAACGGAAAGAAATGACATTTATTTCTGGCGCGTCTCTTTAAAATCTGTTTGTCAAACGGTTGCCGTGAGCTAACACGTCGGAGTTGTTATTATTTTTAAAGCTCTGTGTGTACTCTTTCCATTTAAATTTTTTATTTTTTTTGCCGTTGTGGAAAAATGGGAAGCCTGAAATTGAATTAAACACATTTGCGTGTTTTTTGCTGTTTTTATCGATAAAGGATTTAAACCAAAAAAAGCTCCGAAGGACCTATTTGTTAATTTTCGGAGACGTCCTTGAAACTTTGAAAGTGATTCGATGGTTTCAAAGTTCAATAAGTGGGATAGGGAGTTAAAGGACAAACAAAAAAGGAAGGACCTCAAAATGATGATGACGTCTAAAATTCTTTGGTGGAAGCTGATCCTCGTAAAATAGTGAAGAATTAGTCAAACGACATTGGCTGTCCAATAACTACTGTGCAAGATATTGAAAAGATTGGGAAATAAACACAGCAAGCTCTCTCAAAATCACACACTCTCCTCAAACGGCCTTGGAACAAGCGTGACCATCTGAGCTTTCTATTGTCAGGCACGAAACGGATCCATTCTCAGAAAGATAATTACGGGACAAAAAAATGGGTCCTTTTTTAATACCAGGGGAATAAAACAATGGCTACACCAATTTAAGACCTGTGCCTACTCCTCGGCCAACATTGACGTAATAAAGTTTTGTGTGTGTTTGGTGGGATGTTTCGAAGATTAATACATTTTGAATTATTGAAATTGGTCATCACAGTTACGGCAGGAGCTATGCTGTGTCACTGAACGATTAAAAGCTCGGTTATTAAAAAAAACGATCATTTTTATTGGTTCAATAACATTAGGCGATATTTAAACATTTCATGCGAGGACCTCATCCGGCAAAATTACTAGCAAAAAATAGTGAACTTGATTCGAACTTCTGCCACATCCTTATATTACGGAATGCACCTTCGGAGTATTATTCTATTCAAGTCGATGAAGCATTCATTCGTGACAAAAATTTACAAACGGACCGGTGAAAAAATCACTGGATTTGTATTTTGCCAGTAAGTCACCAGAGTTTACGAAAGGGTATCAAAAAAGTGGACTCTTTTATGGAGGACGATAAAAGACAACGAGGAAATTATTTAACTGAATAATATTGTATCATTTTTTTTTAAATATTTTTTTTGTCACAATAACAAAAATTGTAATTTCTTTCGTTTTACCTTATATAAAATTATTTAAAATATTACGTTGAATAATACACAATGAAATTTAAAATTCAAAATAATGACTTGAAGTAAATTGATGGTATTGTACTTGGTTGTGTGAATATTGAATCTATTTATTCAGCGTAAAGTTATTAATATCCATTTTAAATCGTATTTTAATGCTGAAAAGTTTTATCCAGCTTACCTTGAAGATTTTGATCTTTCGAAATATCATGAATATTTATATAAACCATACTAAGCTCAGTTTGAAACTCATGAATTATAATTCTGGTGTAAAAAAATAATCCCTGCTTCAACAATGTCAACGGAGATTGTTCTTGGAGTAGGTTCGAAATGTTCGCAAAACTTTCAAAACGGGACACAATGTGCGAAAAACCTGCTACATTATCAAAATTCTCTACGCCAGCACATTTTATTTCCAAACGTCTATTCCTATGGGACACTATAAATAAATACAAACATAAAGCTTACGCATATTTTAATGGTTTTTTACACAATTTTTGACTTAATAATTGTGGTTGTGTTGCATAATATTATATTTAGATGTCAGTATATACATCAACATTTAAAAATAAATGATTAAGTTTTTGAATTAAGTCAAATAAACTTATTATATGCCACTATATTTTATTGATACGCTTAATATTATATTTTTTGTGTTGTGTCTCGTAGAAACACTTCTGTTTTTAGCAGAGGTGTTTCTTGACACAAAACTGAGAGTAGTTATAGAAAAATAAGACTAAGATTAGACTAGTGGTTAGCTAATCACTTTCGTTACCTCGTTTTTTGGAATAGATGGGTGGGAGATGATTGAAGACATCACATACATACATACATTTAGAAAAAAAATTATAAACTAATTAAAAATCAATTTATAAAAACTATCCGTGGAGGATTCAAACCCGTGACCTCCGTGAACAAACTCAACGACTCCCAACACCCGATCACGCAGTCGGCAATGGTGTTAGGGTAATTCAATAAAATTTCTATATTTTCGATGAATTCAATGGTCACTTTATAAAAAAATCATTTTTAATAAAATAATTATAATATTTTTTAAAAATAAAAAATATTTATTTTCAACTGGTTGCGTTACTGAAAGTGATAACTATATAGATATAAAAAGTTTTTTTTTCTGATACCATCTGACTAAATATTGTATTTCGTGACTAATTTCAACCCCTCTTCCGGACTCGTTCAAGTTTGTATTAGGTTACATAAATATGTAATTATGTATGTTTTAGAAATATAAAGTGTTAGTATAGGAACATACCGATTAAATATTTAAATTATGCGAATTCTACGATAGCTTCCGTTTGGGTTGCTATATTTTTGACGTCACACGAATTAAGGGTTGCCCATTAAATTACATTTTAATGAAAAGGGGCCGAATAAAATTTATATCATGATCACATGAACGTTAAGCGCAGTGAGCCGAGATGTTTTATTATCGTTTTTATACAAATGCGTGGAGCGAAATTTAATTGAAAAGTAACTGGGAAATACCATTTTCCAAATCATAAATAATTTAATACTATAATTAATTTTACGCATTCAGTTAGTTGAATTTCTGATTAAGCTTCCATGCATAGAATCGTTAGTACGTTAGTGTCATTCATTATGTCTGGAGTAAATATATTTTCAACTACAACCAATTTCAATATAGCATTACCAAAATAATAATTTCACGATTAATGATTGTAAATTATG
This sequence comes from Himalopsyche anomala, assembly GCA_031772345.1. Lineage (NCBI taxonomy): Eukaryota > Metazoa > Arthropoda > Insecta > Trichoptera > Rhyacophilidae > Himalopsyche > Himalopsyche anomala. The sequence goes on along the minus strand of CM062825.1, from coordinate 25,549,938 downwards.
TACTGCTTTTAATAAAAAAGAAGATGGATTTACGTAAGATGTGCTAATCAGACAACTGATATTAATTTTGAAAATAAAGCTCGACTTTTAATTACTAATCTCACATTTTAATAATTATCTTGACCAATTTCGTTTGTCATATCTTTAAAGATCTACAAATGATGACAAACAAATTCTTACAGTGTTATTTATTAAAATAAAAATACACGAATATCGGGAATTGGTTCAAAATCGTTCTGTTTTATTCGACTAAATACAATACCTTTCCACGGAAAAATCACAGTTAACACCTAATAATATCAAAAAAATAATACACTCAACACTATATTCTACATTTATTTCGTATGATCAATACCGGTTGCAACTGAATATAAAGCCATTTCACCGAGTATTTACAGTGAACACGAAGTGAATGAACATTTATACTTAAAACAAAAAAAGTTTTTTTTATCCGGTGCATCAACTTTCTTTCGCCGTATGCGCATCAACAGGGTTATAAATTATGATCACTTTAATTATCTTTCATCCACGTTGTACCTGATAGTACAAGCGTCTAACTGGTACCTTGGAGAAGATATAATCAGTAGATTTAGAATATAATAAGTAGACTTCCTTAGTAATTCACAGTTGTAGTCTCTCTATGACCACTTCCTAATAAAATCGCTATGAAACAATCAATAAAAATTTTGAGTTAATCAAAAACAAGCGCATAAATCTTCTGTCAGAAAGTTGCGAGGATAATTTAATATCAGAAGAAAATAAATGGTCAGAGTTTAAATCAATTTTTGGTCAGAATTCAAATAAACTTTCGGTCTGAATAAAATTCAATTTTTGGTCCGAATAAACAAAAATATAAGGTCAGATTTTATAACCATTTTGGTAAGGTTAGGTTAAGTTAGGTTTTTTTTGGTTTCGTTTAAATTATGACTATTTTATTTAAACTCTTACAATTTAATATGTATTCTACCCTCTGTACACTGACCCATATATATATAAACAATTTAATATAAATTCTGACCAATGTAATATAAATTCAGACCAATGTGATAAAAAATATGACCGAAACTGTATTAAAATTCAGACCGGTTAAAAACGAGTCATTTAATATATATTTTCTCATGTGTCGTTTCTTTTTTATGTTTGAATGGAGTTATTATTATATGAAACAAGTTCACCAGCTATTGATATCGAATATCAGAATCAATGCAGTTATATACACATATAATAATTTCTCACCAAGTTTTCTGTGATAATGGTTTATATATGAGAACAATACCAGGTAAAACCGAGGTATAACGATAAGAGAAACGAACTTATAATAATACAAATGCTTGAATAATAAACTTCAATAAACTATGGATTGTTTATATAATCGGTTTATAAATTGTGTTTTGCATGTTCTCGTTCAATTAACTTTCACAGAAACTCTATTGAGCAAACAGAAATTCACTATATGGAGCTTTGCTCCGTTTTATGTTATAAAGTTCTTTGTCAAAAGGCTAGAAGATATTTTACAGCTCGTATGTTGTTAATTTAATTATAAAGCAATTCCGTGTTCGCTTATTGATAATATATTAAATTTTGTATGCATATTGGAATAGCATTCCGTTAAAATCAAGCAGTTATTTAACATAGCTTAGATTGAATACAGTGGAACCTCGATTACCCAGACAAAATATTATAAAATTTAATAAAGAAAAATTCGAGCAAATAAAAATAATAAAAAAAAAATTGAAAGGAACATACCATATCAACATTTTCTAATCAAGAAATTAAATTACTTATGGATTTTTACTAAGATGCTGTTCTTTTTAAGGCTGCCAAATAGTAAATACTTTTAAGACACACAGGTTGTCCTGGCTCGTTCTGGCTTGTTCTACTTGGCTCACGAACCATTTCATGGTGACATCTAAACGGTGAAAAGTTTCAGAATATAAATTAATGTAATGTTCGCAAATCTCTTCTTCGTCTTCCACTGTTCTACTGAGGCAGATGTTTCCTTATCACTACAAATTTGGAATCCAGTATCGGTCTCATTACAATTTAACAACTTGGTGACATCTTCTTCATCCCATTCAGCAGATTTTTTTACTATTACTCCCTTGCTGTCTCTTGTATCTCTTTCTTCAGCTTACTAATGGTATTTTCAAAATTGTAATGCATGATTACTTTAAAGTTGAAACATCCAAAGTATTATAAATTTTAAACGAACCATTGTTCTATGTTCCAATTTACAAGTTACAAGTTTACATCAAAAGTTATCAATCTTTTTATAAGAATATTTTTTTGTTGAATTTTTCATTTAATAAATATAAAATAAATATAAAAAAATTATCGTCGCACTTTTTTACAGAATTTCATTTATTACGTCCAAAAAGATCAGTTTATGATTTTAAAAAAACCTACATGGTCACAGCACCTCTACTCACAATATGTATGAAAAGTAATTTAGAATTTCGACTGAAGGTGCTTGATGGAAATTTATGTTTACGTTAGAACTATTTTCACAATGTACACTTCCATTATAACTTTTATTCTGGCCGAACACGACCCGGGTTTCGCCTCTCGGCATCTTCCAGTGCTATCCAGTGCGCGAATACACTCACACTGACAACTTGAACAGTTCGAGTGCATTCGCGCACTGGATAGCACCGGAAGATGCCAAGAGGCGAAACCTGGGTCGTGTTCGGGCAGAATAAAAGTTATAATGGAAGTGTACATTATGAAAATAGTTATAATGTATGAAAAGACGAAAACGGTGAAATAGACTGCGGTAATTGGTTCGCTTAAAAACTGCCACGCTTGTTATATATACCATTTGTTAAAAAATCGATGAACTTAATTAATCAATAGTTTTTAAAAAATAAGGCTCTATCGTGTACATTTTTGAAGAATAAAAATCGACATATATGAGATATTCTTAGCTCTACACTATGACATTATCTATCTAATCTTCTAAAAAACATGAAGACTGCCGTCATTTTTGTAAGAACCCTTTAATGTATGTCGACAATTAAACACATTGGATCAAACGCTGAAAGAAAAACATGCGCATCGCTTCAATAGAAAAAGATTTATTCCCCAACATGAAATTGCAGTATGCACGTCCCCACAAAGATAAACTCACCAATGGAAAAATTAAACAACGGAATTTGGAAGATCTTTTGCATCTCTCGTATTTTCCAGACAAAGAACTTTTAGGTTATTACCTAGGTATTTAAATCGTTAGAAAATTCAGTGACAAATAACATCATTTATATTCTGCGTTGAAGTGTTCTAGCTTTTATAAGAAAATAGGGAATGGTTGTAATTAATGAGAGTAATTATATTTTAGAATACGTTTTGTAAATAAATTGAACTAAAAAAATATATTATAACCATGGATTTATTTCCGGATAACAATATAATATTTAATTGAATGATTAACTTATATTGTTATCAGTAAATTCTTCAAAACAAATTTTTTTAGCTTATTTCACAGATTTTATTGGCTTTAATTGCCTTTAAAAGGAATGTTTATTTATTTTTTGCCGTTTGTTACCTTTTATATTGTTTTATTTAAATGTAAAAAATACTCGTTTTCAAAATACGTAAATTTGTTGATAAAATTGGCATGAATTAAAAAATAACAAAGTATTCTGTAAATATTTTATTAAGTTTATAGCTATTTCAGATTTACGACGTCGTTTGAATTAAAAAATAAATAATTTTGACTTTACTTACATTACATATAATATAATATATTTGCATAATAAAAAATACTTTTGGTTCTCACTCCAACGCAATCAATAATTGAATCATCGAGTTACGAAAACCATTCGGGACGTTTTTTATGAAAATGACCCGTGAACGTTTTCTCTTTCTTTGGCTAACATTTTTCTAGTGATGCGGGTGAGAGCTGAAAATTCCATTCCATCTGGTGAGGAAATCATGATCATCCTTTTGAGTAATGAGTTTCAAAAAAAAAACAAATTTTGATATACGTTATCTGGATACAAATTAAATGATTATATTACATTTGGTAACACCTACATATAAGAACAATGCCAAAAATAGTTTATTTTATGTTAGGTATGTATACACAGCCGCCTGTGTGGTCAACGTCGTTAGCTCCGGTTACGGAGGTCCCGGGTTCGAATCCCAGTACGGACAGTTTTATAAATTGATTTTTCAATCGATTTATGAATTTCTGTTCGAAGGTATGGATTTCTGTGATGTCTTGAATTACCCCCTCCCACCTATCCTATTATATGAACATGGGCGTATCGAGAGCGATTAGCTAACCACTAGTCCTGTCCTAGCCCTATCCTTCTATTCCTACTCTCTTTGGAAAAAGAGAGGTTGAGAAACTGAGTAACAAGCAGTTCTCGTAGAAACACATCTGTTGAGATAAACTCCATTAGGAGTCCATATGCTCCACATTGGGAGCGGACATGGTTTAAAAAAAAAATCTTCAAAACTTGAAAAAGCTTCCGGGGTGCTTTTTACATCTCGGTGATTCAATTATTCATAGCAGTAGATTCTACTAAGTAGAAAATATAAGTGAACCATGATATGTATTTTATTTTAATATCATATGTCGTGATTTATTTTCGAACTAGTTGTTTATAATGATTATACTCTCTGTCTATATTTAATATAAACTTGTACAATATATCATGGTATTTTGAGAGAAAACGCGATATTTGTTTTTTTATAAAGTGGTAGAAAATAAAGGTAAGAACTCACATAAAAAAGAAATTCTTAGTATTCGACATCAACTTAATGAGTTTTATTAGTGAAATAATATTCTTAAATAAACATGCAATAAAAACATTAACATTTAACTACTAACTACAAGTTTACATGTCAAAGAAAAATGTATTAGTTCCATGACTGATACGGAATATTATTTCAACCGTTACCTGTCAGGTGGCACCAGATAAGCGCCGTCTTTGCCAACAACAACAAAAAGGGTTTTTTCGGTAGATAAAAATGTCTTTGTTTCACCAAAAAAAGAATAACAAATACGTTTCGAAACGAAAAAGGGACACGGCTATCTTTCCAGGCGTTTTGATACCAACCCTGGCATGTCTTTAATATTTTACACCGAGGATTATACGCGACATACCGTTTTAGCAGCAAAAAGTGTTTCAGAACACTATACGCTTCTGAATCCGTAATACATTATTTATGCTGACTGTTTGTGCAAATATTATTTGTTCTTTTGCTTATCCTAATATTTATCTACGGTTTTGTATGGAACATGGATTCTTATCAGAGGAGTACATTCGTATACATTCATGCAACTCACGTTTGTCCAATAAATAGAGATGAACCACATTTTAACGATTTTTAAATAATACAAAGGGTAACGAAAATGTACAAAGTATAAAATTTTCATAAACCATATTTTTTTGTATTGAACAAAAAATAATCTGGTTCAGATATATATTTTTTAACATTAAATAAAGTATCCGAGATGGTATTCGTTTGTCTTATGATGTTTTATATTTTTATTCGTATATGATATAATCTAAATGTTTTCTTTTTAATCTATGTCCACTACCAATGTAGAGCTTATAGTCTCCTAATGGATTCTTTTAACAGAAGTTTTTCTACGAGAACTATTCAGTCGCTCAACCTCTCTTTTTTAGAGAATAGTAGGGAGAAAAAAATAGGCAAAACCCTTCACTATTTTGGGATCGGAAGCGTGAGAGGGAATCTATAGACACCACAAACACTCATGAACCCGACAAATTTATATTATATATTTTAACATACATATGTAATATTTTTTTAAATAAGTATAGTTAATTTAAAAAATGTTCTTACATATGCATTTTTTAACAATCAAAATTGAATCTGAAATAATCCTGTAAATCAAACACGGCAATTATAAACAATCTTTTGAAATTGTGTTAACTTTATTCAAATAACAAGATAATAGTATAATATCAATATTTAAAAATACTTTTTTCAGACGTTTTATCTACGAAAAACGTTTATTAAACAATTTATTTGCCAACATTGTATTACTATGAAAACTGCCAACTTTATTCCTTGAGCACTCGAGTATATGAATTACTATATAATTTATATATTTGGTATTATTGCACTCTTCTAAAGAGAAATTACAAGACTGACTTTAACCGAGATCTCGATAAATAACATGTGCTGGAAAACGACAACGGCTTAAAAATATAAATACTATTTCAATTTTAAGCTTTACAAAATAAAGTATATATTGCTTAATTGTACCTGTAGCGGAAAAGCCAATTTCTTTCTCGTTGACTGTGATATCTATAATTTGGTCTACTATACTAATCTGTGATGACATTAATGCGTTTCTTCCTACCAATCTCATCATACAAAATCGGGCCATATCGAGAGTGATTAGTTAGCAACTTATAGTCAAGTTATAATTTCATTTTATTCTTGCTCTCTCCAAAAAAAAAATATGTACTTCAATTTTGAAGTAGATTTGATTTTTACATTTACTATATTTTGAAATTTTTTGAAAATTTTCAATCATTTATTAAAATGGATTTCAATTAAACTAACAGCGAAAAAAGTATTTGAAGTCGTTTGCATCAACGTAAATACTAAAAAAAAACTTATAAATCAGTTTTTCTTTTTGATGACTACAATTCAGTCCGCTTATTTCTTAAAAAATCGTCACTGTGGTCTTATTCAAAATGAACCAGACATTTATTTAATCCTTTGCCAAAACGTTTTTTTCTTCTCAAATTCCATCATAAACGAAAACGATTTCGAGCGGAAACTATTTATAAACATGCATTCATTTCTGTCACGGTAGCGGTTATATACTTATAAAAATATATCCCGTGACAAATTTAGGAGTCTTGTAATAAATAAAATTTAAAACACACGATATCAGTGACGTCGGCTGATAAATAATATACATAGTTACAATCTGGAAACAAAATTAAAATCGACGCCCCGAAGCGGTTGTTTTATTTTTTTGCTGTTGCCATGGTCTCTAATCTTAAATTGGTATTTCAAACGACTTGTGGACTTGTGTTAAAATTGCATAGATGTCTGTGATATAAATTAAAATTTACGAAAACGATTAAATATCTTCTTTCTTTTTTTTTAACCATGTCCGCTCACAATGTGGAGCATATGGACTCCTAATGGAGTTTTATCTCAACAGAAGTGTTTCTACGAGAACTGCTTGTTACTCAGTTGCTCAACTTGTCTTTTTCCAAAGAGAGTAGGGATAGAAGGGTGGAGCTAGGACAGGACTAGTGGTAAGCTAATCGCTCTCGATACGCCCCGTTCATAGGATAGGATGGGTGGGAGAGGGGAATTCAAGACATCACATACATCCATGCCTTTGAACAGAAATTCATAAATCGATTGAAAAATCAATTTATAAAACTATCCGTACCGGGATTTGAACCCGTGCCCTCCGTAACCGAAGCCAACAACGCTGACCACACGGCCACACAGGCGGCTATAATATGCCATATACCTACACTGCAAATATCAATACCTGTTTTATAAAAAAATGTAGAAATCAAAAAAATATGGCCAGTTGAGATCATAATACTGGGTGAGTAAATTAAAATAGGAAATAAAAAATTATATTTCATATAAAAACTGTCGTTAAAAATTATGTCATAAACAGGTGATTTTCATAAATAACTTACGGTCTCCTAAAATACTACTACATCAATGAAAGTTTTGCCAATTTTGTCAGTATTTATACAACTCTTAAGAGATTTACATTATTTAATTCATTGGAAACATTTTTTAAAATATTTGATGTTTTCTTTACATCCAAGGAGCCAGGAGTAACAGGACCCCGGCTTAAGTTATAGCTGTATTGCATCCTCTAGATCAGGGTTTCCCAAACTATGTTCCGTGGAACACTGGTTTTCCGTGGGACCTATATAGGCGTTTCGCGAAATTTTGGAATGGTAATCTATGCTGCAAGACACTTAAACATCTTCTACTTCATATTCAATTCGAGTGATGATGAATCTCCATTGATGTTTAAAAGTCAAATATCTAGGTAAAGGCAGAGATTTTGAATCACTTAGAGCTTCATTTACTCATATATTTATGAACATGTATTAAATTAATTAATAAATAATAAGTCATTTAAAAAATATATTTTTACTGTTATAAATTACCCCACATAAAAAATAAGCTGTGTTCCGGTAACATTTCCAGATTTGCGAAGTGTTCCATTGCACAATAAGTTTGGAAAACTCTGCTCTAGATAAGAATCTTTGTGTTTCAGGTTGAAAATAGACATGGTGATAAAATAATTTTAGAAATATAGTAACATATACCTGATAGCATCACGTTATAATCAGGATATATATTATAATTTTAGAATGGAATACATTTTTTTATATTGTTGTAAAAAAATCAATTCCATTTCTCAGATCGTAGTTTCAAAAATAAAAGCCTAAATTTTTTTTTTAATTCCACGGGTACCCTTCGGTACGGGGACTTCCCTGTAACAAGTATTGTACAAGCCGCAAATTTAAGTTGTAAGTACGATATGCAGTTTTATTTCAACGAGAAACCTTGCACGTAATCTGAACTGCTAACGAAAATTCTGTTAAGAAAATTGCTGTGAATAAAATGTCGTAGCGCCAGCGTAGACCCGCCGTAGAGGAGACTTTGTATTATGCACCACCTAGCTTGGCCTCTCTCCAAAGAAGTGACGGAATATAGCAATGAGATAGAACGATATGAAATATGAAGAGTAATTTACGTGCATATATATTTATACTTAGAATATTGTATGTTTTTTTCTGTTATATGATTCCACAGACACATTTTTAATAATTTTAGAAAAGTGTGAGCTTATACAATGTTCATAACTTATACATGACGCTTTTTTTTTTTAAACAATTTAAAATATTATTCCAACAGACTATTTATTTTATTGTATGGATAAAAACGTTGCATTGGTTTGTATTTGCTTGTACACAGATCAATAAATCGATTAAAAATGCAATGCATAAAAGTATCGCTTTGGGGCTTCAGTCAAACCTTTGATCACCCAAATATAAAATTTCGTGTGTTTATCATTTGGGTATAGTATCAACTTTTTTTTAATTTGTTCAATTGTTTTTGAATATTTATCAAAATAGTTATGTTAACAAAAAATATTGTATGTATATGAAAATTGAAAAATAAACATTTTTTATAGTATTTAAATGTATAACTTTATTTTTTCCTGTCTTTTAAACCGTTATGCTAAATATTTTTCCATATCTAACTATTTTTATTTGAAAAAGTACAATGCTAGTGTTAACATTTTTTATATAAAATATAAATTTGATTTTTTAAATAAACAGTTTTATTTGATTAATAATTTTGTATTACTATCGCTGTGATAGTTCAAGAGATAATACTTATTATACAACTTTTAGTTTCAATTCGTGGAAGATTGAAATTCAAGCAAAAAGCTTCACTTCTTAGTAACTAAGCTTTTGAATAGTGAGTTAATTCTACTGTAGACTATGGATTCTGTGATACTCACAAATGTATATATTTCATTCATTCAGTTGCTCGTTTTAGCCCGCATCTTTTGTTTGAGCCACGAATGTGCTTTTTTGAGATAGAAGTCTATTTGATGACTCTCTTTCATCTTGATTAATGGTTTTCGTGCATCAGGACCTAAGACCTTTTTATTAACACCAGCATAATGGGAGAGATGTTCTTCACCTATACATGAAAAGTAATTCTGAAGTATTTTATAATCAATATAAAAGAAAAAAATGAGTGGTAGAGGCCAGTTGCAGATTTTTTTTCATTAAATTGTACCCAAAAATAATCATCAAAAATCAATAGTAAATTATCTGTGAAAATATTCTAAGCAAAATAAAGTTGGTATTTAACAACATATATTATCAGTTTACACGACTTTTGTGCTGTCTCACTATGTTTCATTATTTTATGGAGTTTAGATTCAAGGTATACATGTTCTAAGGCGTCCAATCCTGGATTTAGTACTAAGACAATCCCGGGATTTCAAGATTAACTATGACAAGTGAAAAATCTGTTTATTCCGTAGTAAAGATACTTTGTTCAACAAATATTATACATATATCGGCATATCGGCACATCGGCATCACACAATCGTCGGAACTTACATAATTCTCTATTTTTTTCAGTTGATAATCCTCTTTAAAACTGAATAGTTTTATATATGTAGGGTATTACGTAGGCGTTCTACCAATTTAATTCTAATACAAGCACTAGGCTTCCCCATTCATAAATGAACTATTGGATTTTAGAAATCCATAAAAATTGATCAAAAATTATTTTACATGTATTTATCAATTTAAATATAGATAACTAATATCTGTTATCCACGTGGACTTAACAGTGAAATAAATAGCTATATAATATTTAAACGAACATATTTTTGAAACGCTATAGAATATAGATTACAAGAATGATAAAAATGAACCCGTCATTATTTATAGTAGTGATCCTTTTACAACCGCAGGCGTTTTTTCTACGCGACTAACGTATTCTCACCCAATTAAGGGTTGGTAGAGGTCTTTATTTAAGCCCGTAGCGAAGTTTTATTGCTATATAACTTCATCATTTCATCCCTTTAAATTGTCGCGGTCATTAAACAGTGTTTTATGGTCAGACGTCGGCATAGTTAACAGGACCTCCTCACAACACATCCCTTGCAGAATTTATTTCTTTCAAATTAGCATAATTATTTATGCATTCAGCGGGACTTGTCAGTAAAAGGAAAACATGTTTTATCGTTCGCAGTTTCTTGGAGAAATCGATAACAATGAATTAAGTGATAATACTTTTAAAAAGTCTTGATAAACATGGATACATTTGATAAATTCACTGCTCAATTCAAAATTTATGGAAAGAATCGTTTAATGGACACTTAATATTATTTCAAAATACAAAAACAGAAATTGTTTCACATATTTTATTCATATACCTAACATGTAATACATTGGTATGCTGTAATGGTTTTGATATAGATTCTTTTTAAATATATTATTATTAGATTACCTACTATTGAGATAATCAGTGTTTATTATTTTCTTATGGATTAATGATTCGATAACACATATCAGAAGAATTACTCTGACAGTAAAAAAATATTACATACTGTTCCCACGTCGATTAGTTGTAGTTTTACATTTGAAATACATTGGATCAAATATTTATAATTTGCAATATGTGGCGTGTCTTTCTGTTATGCATAACAGAATGAGCATATTAAAGAATACAGTTGCATCTGCATGTACCTCTTATTTTGTAAGCTTTTGTAAGTATCACTGTACGAGCTGCAATTCATCAATTTTTTCACGGGAAACCAGCGCAAATTGGTCTCACAACTCTTCACCCGTTGGATTCACAAGATTTTTTAAAAGTTAAAGTGAAAAAACTCTGCTCACTAACCGTTTTAACTAATTGGCAAAGTCGATGGTCAAAGTCCCTTCGTGGTAGAATTACCTATTTATTTTTCCAAGATATTGTTTTTCGTCAGAATGCAACCTGGCTCTCCGGATCACTGGACCTCACAATTTATCACCGGACACGGTGCGTTTAATGCCAAGCTACATAAATTTAAAATCAAACCTAACCCACACTGTCCTTGTGGTGACAGTAATCAAGATTCAGAGCATATTCTCTGGAATTGTTCGATTATGTCTGTTGAAAGAGGTATATAGTTTTCGTTATGTAGAAAGCCGTGACTATCGGGCATCCAGATCTAGTTTCGTCTCCAGAAAATTTCGCTCACTTCAAGAAATTTGCTACTTCTTTTGGAGAAAAAGTTTACCTTCCCTGCCCCTCACCATTCAATCCTTAATCATATTATATCTGTTTCAAATTAAATGTTGTCTCATTAGTGCCATTAACTATCATTCTTGCTTATTATTATTTAAAAAAAAATTACGTGTAGTTATACCAATTTAATGTATTTACTTAATTAACTTTTATTAATATCTTTATATTTTTAATTATTATTATTGTTGCCTATCAAATTGCCTAAAAACATGTATCTTAACTGTATCATTGAGGAGATATCGTCTTCGGTGTGTTGCAGAAAGGAAAAAAGTTTATCGAATAAAAAAAAATAAAAAAAATATCACTGTATCTATTGTACTAATAAGATGGAAGCAGGGTAAAACTTGTTGTTATCTAAAGTGGCAGCACCCAGGATTGCGTTATCGAGGACGTCTATTCTTTTTATCACTACTCCAGCAGCTATTTGAGTAATCTTCATATTTTTTTATTACGCGGTATCGTATCCTTGCCCAGTGCTTCGCATAAAAACAAATATAATGGATATAATAGATTTTTTAACCTGTAAAATATACATACCATATTTTAGATTTTAGACTTTTTTAATTCAATTCAGTTTTGAAACTTTTTGGTCACTATGTGGAATGTTTACTTAATTTTTCATATCATTTCTTTTCTGATTACGACAAACACATTTTTAATTTTCATGTCGTAGCAGATTTACCTCTCAAGATTATTCTGCGCTTTCCATTTTGTTTATTGCAACATATGTATGTATACTTTTATTTTATTTTTTTAAAGATTTTATACAAACAATATAAATTAAATACAACAAACTTCGGATATAATGGAAATGTTTTGAGTCTGAAGTGCCAATGTCTTGCATATATGATCAAGATAGCATAAAAAAGTAAACTGTTCCGAACATTAAAAAACCATCGAGAAATTAATCAAATTTTCTTTAAAAAGTGATGTAAGTACAAACATTAATCCCAGAATCTTTCCTTTTATATAACGGATTTTCAAATTCAACGAAAAACCCCTACGCTATATTAGTACGGTATGTATTTGAAATAATCTGCTCTAGGACGGGTTGACATATTACCGCCAGATGATGTGATTTTTGATAAATCCATGATTTGTTTTCAATTTGTAATATTTCCACTGTACGTATGTTACTTAACGATAACCGTTTATAAGCCAGCCATTTACCCTCGCATTTGTAAATAGAAATGTGAGGTATTCCTCACATTTCCATTCACAAAGAACTAGTTATTTACTTACTGATCACTTTTGGATTGGATATAATACGAAGAGATGTTATTTCAAACTCTCATCCCATTTAAAATTTATCCATCGATCTATTTATTCATACTGTACAAAAACATACACTTTGTACACATGGAATGGCATGGAACCAATGGAAAAATTGCTCTCTACCACAGAAAAGCGATGATTTATAAGCATTATAATTATCCTATACAAGGCTTAGCTGGAAAAATATAAATTATATTTAAATTAAACATGATTTTATAAATATAAAGCTGGTTTTGCTCATAACGAGAATTACAAACAAATAATGCAATTATTTAAGCATAGTAATTATGAGCGAAACTGGTCCTGAATTTAAATAATAATACGTAGAATTTCTTTCCATCAAGAATTTACTGTGAACACCTTAAAAGTTCCTAATTATTTATTCACTCAAAATGAAAATAAAAGCTTTAGTTCAGTCATATAAAAATATTGTTTTATGTTTTTATATTTTAATATTGAATTGTATTTTCTACATTTAACAAACATCAAAAATCTTCGCTAAAAAGATAGCCAGCGAAGACTGAATATACATATATATATTATCAAAATTTAAATTGAAAACTCTCTCCAAAGCCTGACTAAAAGTGTATATTCCAAAGTTTGTTGACGAAAAATACGTGCATTTGACGTTGACAATAATTGACACAGAATAAAAAAAACTTCTCTCATAGCGAGTCGCTAAGAGCGCTGAGTAATTATTTTTCAATACAATTTCCGCCATCCGTTTGAAGAAATTCCTAGTGCCTGATAAAATTCATACGTACTCTAAGCGTATAGCGCTAATTTGAAGAAATTTCACAGGGAATCCAGAAGAGTACGTGCCCACCACTAACGAGTTAAATCTCTGCAGGTTTTCCCCTTTTTCTGGTCCATTGTTGAAGTAACAAATGGGGTTCCTTCCCGGTGGTTTCTTTTTTTTTTATATCCGACGTTAATCGCATTCAACTTTTCATTTGAATATAAAAAGTATGGTAACACTTGGGTGTTATATTTTTTTTACTTTCTCTCAAAACTCGCAGAAAGCAAGCAGCCAGAAAATATTGATTTTATTTTTTATCTTTCTGTGTGTTAAAGTAACTTTGACCTTCTTTGCATAAAAAAGTTTAATCGCATTATCTTCATCTTATTTTGAATTCGAAATCTATTTCAATCTTTGATAAAAATAATATTTCTTTTGGATGTTGCTAGCCGCAAATACTTAGAAGAAAGATATAACAGTCGTAAACATAAATCACTGATTCGAGTATGTATTACGTAATTTTGTAACATATTCAAGAACGATTTTGCTTAGAAAATATGAATTTTCACTAAAGCATACGTAAAATATTTTTAAATTAGTTCCACTTTCAAAACTTACTTATAATAAATTAATTACTTATCATCGGTGCAATAATAAAATTATCTTTACACTTTAATAATTCTTATTCAATAGTTATTTTTATTTATTTTTATGTCAACTAAAAGCGAGTAAATTTTAACAAGGGCACCCAATACTAGTATCCCGATCAATTCGTAAATCAGGATTATTTGATGATTATTTTTGGTTTCACTGTCACATATAAAAATCAAATTTAAAATTGCAATACTAATCGATCTACTGGCATATATTTAAATAATAAAATAAATTCTAACAGTGCTTTTCATTTTGTTTATATATAATTAATTAATACATGTAATAAATTAATTGTGTTCTTACTCCCTTTCAGTTTTGTAGCAGTCATAGACAGGAACAGTTTTTTTTTTTAAATAATTTTATGCAAAATTCAGTTCCAATAATTTATTTTTTAGGGCAGTATAATAATTGTTTTCAATTTTGATTTGAAATCTTGGACACGTGTGTCTGTGATATATTTTCTCCTTGATAGATCTAACGCAAATATATTTTAAAAATAAAAATAAATCTGTCGCCTTGGCCGTTGGCTATAATGCAAGTTACTTTTTTTATAATTTAAGATTTTGACTGAAGGTGCTCAGTGAAATTTTAATTTTAAATTTGAACCGTTCAAATTATGTACATTCACACACGTTTTGACACTAACGACCCGGGATTTGCCTTTCAGTATCGTCATACGTTCAAGTGCACGGATGAACTTCATTTTTTTATATGAAATTAGAGATATGTAAAAAAATAAGAACAGAAAAATTGCGATAAATTAACCACGGTAATAAAAGATTGTATATCCCGAAATTACAGAATCACAAAAAGGGTCCGGGATTCAACTCCTTAATTACAACTCATAAAATCTTTCAATTACAAGCACACTTTATTTTATACAAAATTAGTGCATTGCTGCCTAATGTTAGGTTACTACGTCTAAGACACTCCTGGCAACCATTTAAAATTACTTAGCGCTGCTGTGCTACGGGATACATATAGAAAAAGTTTTTATCTTATTTTTTAGTGTTATTGGATACAATGTTGGTACTAGAGATTGGATAGTAAAATTTAAAAAAAACTTCAAAAATAATTTTATAATAATAATTATCCATATAGATTCGAGCCCAACGCATTTTGATTCACATGTGTAGATTTGTGTGGTAAGCTACCGAAACCGATAATGTCAGACATCCTCAATCTACGACATTTGAATGCTTTTACGAGTAACTTCCTAATTTATTATATCGAAGGTCAAGCGTTTGTAAGTTAGTCACAACAAAGCGACCTTATTTATCATCGATCTGCGCATCAGATACTTACCGATTTCTTGCCCGAAATGAGTATCTTGATAACGTGTGTGTCACATACAGACTGTTCAGTGGGAAGGTTTATTTACTATTTATTTTTTATATAACTTTATGTCAAATGAAACAAAATGGTTTAATGCTGATAAATGTTTCATTGAATATTATTAATAGAATAATTGCGCATGTGAGACAATTTTAGCTAAATGACTGACTCTTTATTCTCAAATTATTTAAGATTTCAACTGAAGGTGCTTGGTGGAATTTCAATATTAAATTTGAATCGTTCAAATTATGTACATTCACACAGATTTTGTCACTAACGACCCGGGTTTCACCTTTCGTCAGTTCAAGTTCATCCGTGCACTTAAGCGCCTGAAGATGCCGAAAGGCGAAACCCAAATCTCAAATTATTATTCAATTTAAAAAAGTATAAAATATTTTTACGATTATAACACGTTGGTGAATATTTTTACATAGTAAATTTGCCACGTCTATATTTTACAACTACCAAATATGAATTGTCAAAATTCATGTTTACCAAAATGGTGACCAAACAAATTACTAAACTTTCCCGGCGTATTTAAAAACGTCATGAAAAACTCTAAATGACACAATACACAGCTTGAAAAAATCAAACAAAAACTTTTTTTTATGTTTTAAGAAAAACAGTTTCCTTACCTACTGAACATGGTAAAGTTCGTATGTGACTCTTGCCTTATAATAATATATTTTTATAATGAGCTAATAATGAAGAATAAACTCTTTTTATGCGAAAAACTATAAAAAGTTTACCAATATTGAGTTTCGTAACTTCTACACCGGAGTTAGTGATAGGTGATAGATCGCAAAAAAACATCAGAATATCCGGAAAATTTTACTTCTGTTTTTCAATAGTTTTCTCTAAGATTTCCTTTTACGAGCTTCTTTGTCGTTAGAAAACTTGTTTTACTACCTTATTTGCCTACTTCAAAAAATAGACGGAGTTATTTAGCGTAAATTTAATACATTCGGATAAACAGCGAGTTATTATTAAAGTTGAATGGAAAGGGAATGGAAGAAAATTGCCTGAACATTTTAGATGATAAAGTATGACAAAATCATGAATACGGTCGGTTGGTTCAAGATAGAAAGAATTTTGAATATTATTATATATTACTGTTATATGCCAGTAATATTAATGCAATATTCTACTGTTAATTATTGCTAAATGGATATATTATATTATTTATTGTATTGAAGTTAATATTCATTTTCAATTCTTAGTTGTTTTACTCTTACCATTTTATCTGTATCATCTTTAACAAAAACATTAATGTCTTTTTCATAGCTATAATACTTGTGCTTAAACGCTGCATTTCTAACTCATATAATGTAAAAAGGAAAAAATATGTTATATATCATAATTTTAGATATATATTTACCTATGTATAAATTATCTCGCTCTTCAATATGCTTTAAAATTTAGTATTCTAACTCAAGATAAAAGCATTATCAAAAAAATGTTAATGTTTTATTTATTAATATCAAACACCAGGATTCCGAAGAAGTTCATAATTAGACTAATTGACCGCTAGTCACATTATTACCACTGATTACTTACTATCAGCGATATACTTGTGTTGACTATACGCCCCTTTTAAAATATTAATATTTTGTTCAGTTGAAGAATATCGTAACCATGACACCCTTTCATTTTATACAGATTTAAAAGGAACTAAATGGGAATACACTGAATAATATTTTGATGTCATTAGTTCATATTATAAATTGTTGAACTTTTTTATAAATTGACTATCATTATTTTTTTAAATATTCAAATAAGTCATCACCAGATCCTTCCAACCATCGCATCTTTTAAAAGATGAAGGGTCTTTTTGGTTGTGAATGCTTTATCTGTGGAAACTTTCGTAGTTTCATGCCTGGTTCGATATCTGTAACAATCATTATTCTTTTAACTGACTTATCCTCTTGAGCTGTATTTTAATTTGCCGAGATTGAAGGTTTGTATATATGTTATTAATCGCTATGGAACTGTTAACGAACATACTGTAGGATGAAAAAAAAACTACACATTAAATCAATTAAACTCTTCAATTAATAAACAGTACATATTTTGTACCATTACAAAAATAATCAAAGAAGAATTCACACCAAGTACATACTGTATTAGTAAGATTTGATTGGTGAAATAATGACTGAATGTACTATTAAAAAAAGAAAATGATTTTTAAAAAAAACTATTTTAACACTTTTTTTAACGCTAAAACGCAAAACGCTATTTTTAGAATTCAGAATTCAGAGCAGTAGCCGGAATCAGAGTCGTGTTTTCATTTAAAGTCGGAGTCGGAGTAAAGTATATTTTTTAACGTCTCCACAGACATAAAATTCAGCATTTTATCAAAGCATATGATGACATTCTTAGACAGGAATATTAAACATCGAAGATTCGTTAGTATTCTCCTGATTCGATTATTTCAAACTGTGATATAAAAAAATTATACATGATTTCTTATCAAATCAATTAAAGTTTCATAAATATATATATGTTGCAATTTTGAAGGATATCTACTATAAAATATTAATTGACTCTTTGGTCCAGCTATTTTCAGAACATTTCTTTTCGTTGGCGAATAACGATACACCAAGATGAACTTAAACTGTTCTTTTAAAGAACTATGGCATCGACTTGAAAAAATCATGAAATTCAAAATTCAATAAGTGCGACACACTTTTCTGGGCGATTACGCAAATGTTTTACAGGGGAACACTATCATAAGAATTTAGTTGGCAAAGTTAGGACATTGGACACGCTTCTTGGTTGAAAATAAGTATGTATGAAGGTACTTGAAACAAACTGGCGCAGGGATATTCAAAGCATGCGGTACTTATCTCAAAATGTCAGTAAAGCCAACCGATAGCGTTTTATTAGGACGAAATTTCAAAAGAAAATGCTCATTTTCATGATAAAAAATTACAAATTAACAATAATAAATATCTGTCGAACTTTTAAATCGCCGAGCACTGGAACTACGTGTATGATAAAGTTTGTTCATATTACAACAATACGAAAGTTGTTTAACATGTAACTTATTACGAATTCAAAATTACAGGCTTTGTTAGCCTTGTACCTTGGGATATATTAAATTTGGCTATGTGAGAAACAAAAAATTTAATTTAGTTTATTTATAATTTAGAGGTTGTTTTGTATGCTATTAAAAATGCAAATTGTCTTTATATTTTTATAAGTGGCAAATGATATCAATTATAAACCCAATTACTTATATTTATTAGTCTGAGGATTTTTTAATTGTATGTTATAGGTGTTATAGATCTTTCAATTACAAACACATTATAGGTGTTAAGCATTTTAATTTTGTGTAATTATAGTGTAATTTGTAAATCCTTTTCATTGTTAATAGTTGCTTACACCTT
The DNA here is from genome assembly GCA_031772345.1 of Himalopsyche anomala. Lineage (NCBI taxonomy): Eukaryota > Metazoa > Arthropoda > Insecta > Trichoptera > Rhyacophilidae > Himalopsyche > Himalopsyche anomala. The sequence continues at coordinate 25,530,744 of CM062825.1, read as the reverse complement.
TTATTTCAATTTAAATTTGTATAAATAGCACTGTCTATATATTTTTCTATCAGTTGGTAATGCTCGCGATAAGCGAAACCGGTCCTAATCAAATAAATTTTATCTGGAAAAAGTACTAAAAATGTTTTATTATTTTTATTATAATGCCATTCCAAGTATTGACTGTGTACACCTTAAAAGTGATTTATATTTATTATTTAAATAAAAATAGTTGTTCTTGAACCATAGTCCAATCTCATTAAATTAGTATTTAACAAGTAAGGGTATTACTTGCAAACCCGGGTCATTCCAAAGTTGTTGAAATATGAACCATGAATGTAATTTAGTAGATAAAAATAAAAATTGAATCTTTCAAATTATGTACACTCCCACAGATTTTGTCACTAACGACCCGGGTTTCCCCTTTCGGCATCTTCAGGCGTTCAAGTACACGGATGAACTTGAACTGACGCTTAGTAAATGGATGTTTCGTGTTTATATAATAAATAAATGTATCACTGATACATACATAAACACGATACTGAGTGATACATTTATTTATTATATAAACACGAAACATTCATTTACTAAGCGTCAGTTCAAGTTCATCCGTGTACTTGAACGCCTGAAGATGCTGAAAGGCGAAACCCGGGTCGTTAGTGACAAAATCTGTGGGAGTGTACATAATTTGAAAGATTCAAATTTAATATTGAAATTCCACTAAGCACTTTCAGTCGAAATCTTAAATTAGATAAAAATATTTTTTTTAAGTATTTTTAGAAATCAGTCTCAAATATGGCTTGACAACATCCAAAATATCATTCCAAAGTAATGCAATAAGACTAAAAATACTTTTAAAATGTAGGTATATTGTTTTTCAATATGATGTTTAAGTTTCATTTTTTAACCATTTTGGAATAATCTGTGTTTGCAAGTAATACCCTCATTAGTGTAGTATAAATTTGTACTAATATTTTCATTTAAGCGTTGTCAAATTAAAACTACGTATAATAATAGGAAGACGTTTTGACTACCGCTGGTCTATGCAATATACCCTGACAGTTGGTATTGTTAATAAGTGAGGGTCAAAAATGTTCAGTCAAATAATTATGTATCTGCTTCGGCACAGTGACTGAGCTAGGGATAAGGATACCATCTCAAGGATGTCGGATACACTCTTTGTTTCACTTAATGAAATTTTCGCAATCCCTCTGCATCCAGCAAGGGAGCCGGGAGAACCATGCGCTGTACGTTGTACGCCGCACACAAAAGGGTGCCTTTATTGAAACGACCGCAGAGGGCGGCAAAGTAGGAGAGGACCGTTTTCCTTCCGATCATATTCGGACAGAGATTTACAACCTCGTGTTGTTTATATTAAATTAATAAAATATAAAGGTACAAACTAAAACATTCAATTAATGACAGAAAACTATCAAACAACTTGATAAAGAAAAACAAGTATTATGATGAGCAGTGGGCTACCAATACGTTAACAAGAGACTCGCTTTATATCAAAGCAATTCTCGGTGTTCTGGGGAATCAGTGAGTTTTTTTCACTTCGATGGAATACTTAAATAAGCAGTCGATTGTTACTTATAATATGTAACAATATGCAATTTACCGTAAACTTATCAATGTAAATGGTCAAAAATGTACTACTGTGTACAAATACTGAAGCTGTCCTAGATAATATATAAGTTAAAAATTGCAGTTATGTACTCATTTGATCTGAGAATATTGTTTTCTCTTAAATTAATAAATGGCTCGCGCGAGTCTCTCCGAGCCCCTTCCAACCCACCCCTGAATCCGAATGACAAAAAAAAACACCTTCTGTAACACAAATGGAATAAATATTTTTTTGGAATTCCAAATAAAAATTGATCTTAATTTAATTTGAGAACTTCTGATCCGTATGCATAAATGACACGCGTGATACAATGACCCTGTCCCTTTAAATTGTAGACAATTACAGCTATGCACACGAGGGGTGCAAAAGTTTCCCCGCTGCCATGCGATTTTGGCTACTTGTCTACAATTAAAAAGTGGATTGAAATTATCTGGCTTCGGTAAAAATGAAATACAAATAACAACTTTCAATAAAACTTTTTTGTGTTTCATCCCCCTATCACATAAGCGCAGTAACATTTCGATTGAAAAAAATACGTGTGGTTTTTATATCCATGGTTATTGATTTAGAGAATTGTAAAAACTACACAATAAAAAGATCGTAGCATGGTTTGAAAATGGCTACTGAACTATTTTACAATTATATTTAATTGTGATTGTTTGACATGGAAAAATACAGTATCCTTTTGAAATAATAACCCGACATGATATTTTTATCTGCTTGTTATTATTTTAACGTGTATTTTTACCACTCAACGTGTTTAACCTGTCATTTTTAAAACCATGTTTTTTTTTAAATAAAACATTTTTAAAAAGTTTCTTACCATAGAGTGTAAGGTGATAGAATAGTGAGTTTAAGGAATAATCAATTGTTATCGAATCGATATCTCTATGCTCCGTTTTCACGATCAACGCTAAATAAACGATAAATACGCGTACAGCGGTCGTTAAGCTGTTAAAACGGATTGTTACGTTGGAATAAAAATATCACTTTAATACATGCCTTGAATAGTGCCAATCAATTAAAAAATATATTATCTGGGGTATTTGAACCTTTGAGCGCGCAATCGAGTAGAACGAAAGTCCACGGCTACTTCGCTATAGATCCAACAATAACGATAATAAGATTATTTTTTTTACATGGAAAAATACAGACTTTAATTTTATTTATTTTATTCGTACGAATAAATATTAAATTTATCGGCAGCGTAGTAATATTTATGTGAATAAAAAGAAAAGTGCGTAACGTCTTAGAAATTGAAAGATAAGTCGAATATGACAAAATAATTTTAAAAGGGACCAGTCTCAAGTATAAAAAAGTATATTTCACGCTGGAACATCAGACTTCTTGGCAAATTTTCATAAACGTAAATCTCGTTTTGATTTTTTTGAAAAGTATCGATTAAAGTATGGGTTCCCAACCTATAGGTCACCAACTTTTTTCGATTTTGGATTTGAACAACAAAACTGAAACTACAGTCAACTAAAATTACCTTATTGAAAAAAAATGACTTTTTCTATTGCATTTGTGGCCGCGGGTCACATGGCTTTTATAAAAAGGGGTCGCCACCCGAAAAAGGTTGGGAACCTATGAATTAAAGGCTTGGCGTCCTTTCCGTTTCACACACAAATTTAATAAATGATTGAATGTCTAAGTTGTTTGAGATTTTAAAGACGTTTAACTAGAGATAGTGATATTATATCACTATTTTCTGTTAACTTATCTTATAAGATCCTTATTTATAGTCTTAAGATTCATGTCGGTTTTTATTGTTGAATTTATCGTGTATTTGTTTAATGACGCATACTATATTAAATTATTTGTTTGTCTGCCAAAGGTTGGCTACAAATGTTTATATAATATTGTTAAAAGGGTTACTATGTCAACGATCGAGTCGATACATTATCGCACTATCAATGACCCATAAATTGTAATAGAACGATATACCTCACCACTGTGACTAGTCCAATTACGAGTTAAGAACTAAACACTATCCATGCGATACTTTATCTCACTCCACTTCATCAACTATCTATCTATAGTTAGTCAACTCTAGTATATCCGTTGTTTAATTATGTATACATTTGGGGAAAATGAATGTATAAAAAGTTTAGCAAAAGGAAAATGAATTGAATTGTTTCAGTAAATACGATTTTCACTAAATGTTGATAACATTAATAATGGATAAGCGACAGAATTCGTCGTAGCAATATTGGTTTCTCGAGTATTCATTTTACCGAATTGATCTCCTGATAAAGATGAAAAAAGTATTTAGAATAAGAAAATAAATAAATCATTCTTCAATTCAAATTAAATTCATAGGAATTGATCGTAGAATGAAGATATTATAAACAGTCTTCTCGGCAAGTATTTTTTTAATGACCTTAATAAATGATCGGATTAGATTCTTCAGTTCTGTTGAAGTGTGAGCTAAAGCAATGGCTCCCAAATTTTTTTCGTTGAAACTTTGGACGTTACTTTTTTATGATGTACTTAGTAGGATTGACTTCTAATTTGAATCTTGTTCAAACAAATAAATCTTTTCTAGACAAAAGCGGATTGCAGAACCAAATTTATCAGTTGATAAAATTAAAATATGTATAAATGTATTGTTTTTTAAATTACTAATCTTTATATGGATTGACCAAATTTGCTTTGTGGTCAGCCTCCCTCGAGCTAAAGTATAGATATTATAATTTTGTGTACATGTCAAGGGCCTTACAAAATTAATAAACAATAAAAGTTAATATTATAGGAGTTATAATAACTTAACTCTATCTCATTTTTTTTTGTTTAATAATAATATATTAGCGGTGAGTGTAGCAGTCTACAGCGACACCTACAATTAAGATGAATTATTAAATGGCTTATTTACTAACATTCATGTAATTGATAGAATCTAGTCTAATAGGACTCAAAATATCCCAGTAGAGTTGAGAATTCCTTATTATTATATTCTAATAAAATTTATCTGTAAAAAAAATAAACAGGAAACCTGTGGTGTGCTTGTGTAGTGACCTCCTATTTTTTTCAATAAAAAATCGCATTTCAACTAGGCTTTGTCGGTTTTCAAAAACCGTATTTTTGGCAAAAATGGTGACATTCGAAAACCGGTTTTTCAACTCCGTAACCGGTTATGTCAAATTTTCCATAAACGAGTCTATAAACGAAAGAACAGAAAATTTGGATCTTTTATTTGATGGCTTTAAAACCACATGCCTCACGTCATTACCCAGCGAAAGGGTATTTTCAATATCAGGAAAAATTGTTACAGTGGACGCTGTGTGTTTTCTTAAATCATATTTTCTGAAGAGTAACACCAAATAATTTCTTGTTGTGTATTATTGCGTATATAAATAAACAACATATTTTTTTTTCACTTTTTCCATATTTTTGAAAACTTCGAAAACCGGATAAAACCAGTTTTCAAACAATATTGACAATCGAAAACCGGTTTTTTCAAAAGTCCGTTTTTGTATAAGCCCTAATCTCAAACAAAACATACTATTGATTTTAAAAATATATTTAACGTTAACAAAATCAAATGCATCAATAATAACATTAACAGTTACTATCTCAACATTTAATTAGTTATGAATGTCCAACAAAAGCTGAACAAATAAATAAACGAATGTTTATAAAAAAAGTCATTTAATAATTAGTCTTAATTATAGGTGTCACTGTAGACTGCTACACTCACCTTTAAAAGTTTAAAGATTGACTTCACTTGCACTTGAACTACGAGACAATCAATATTGATGTTGGTTGATTGCATTGGTTTTCGTCTAGTTTTCTTATCTGGATTTTAGATTAATTGTGTCCTTGAAAAAATCTGCTACACAAAATAATCACTGAGACTGAGGTTCAGGGCTGAACTAAAAGTAGTTAGAAGGCCAGGGGTTGCACAAGTAGCCTAATGATGAGTGATGATGAATGTCCACAGATTCCATTCACTATAAAGATATATTTTTCTGTATTAGTTTGTTTGTGAACCACACATGTCTGTTATTTACTCCTTCAAATTTAGGAAAAAACAATTAGTTAACGATCCATACCCATAGACACGTATTTCTATGCATACAGGATCTTTATAACAATAGGTCTAACCTTTGCAAAAGAAATCTACGTTGCTGAAAATTATTAACTCATTATATAAGTTGTAATAATGCTTATCATGAACATTAAATTAGCTGGAAATACTACATTGTAAAATTGGTACAAAAAATAATTGATTAATTGTCAATTGTAATCAATTCGTCCTTCAATCACGTATGATATGCACAACACACCGAAACAATATTGTGCTTTGACATCCCTTTTAAATAACAAAAGTTCACCAATTTCAATGAAATGAGTTACTATAAAGATTAGATTAAAGTTTTATCATATTTTTTTTATCTAAAAATTTTGTAGATAGTTAAAAAAATATATAGTTTTGAACGATAGTAGAATTCTAATCCCATAAAGAAATATATTAATGAGGCTCTTCTTCCAAGTGAAAGTTAAAATGATAAAAAAAAAAATTTACACTGACCCTCTTTTTGCACGTTCCAACTACTGTGCAAAATAAGATGAGGTGCCTATACAAAAAGTGTAGAGAAGTTCAATTATGTAAAATCAATTCAAAATATGAAATTAGCCAACTCAAAAATAAATTTAATTTATTTATTATTTTTACATAAAAATATTTTCGATTTTAATTAAATTTAACATATAATAATATGTTTATTCAGTGCAGCCAAAATTGTCAAGTAGCCACTTGACAATTTTCCCCCTTTTACTGCTGTGTTTCGCTGACTAAAAATCACTCTCATCGCAGAAATAATTAATGGAGAGACATCCTCAAGAGTATCTTACTCATTTGCTTAACCTCAACCAAAGAGTAGGGAGAGGTATAGGACTAGGACAGAACTAGTGTTTAGCTTATCACTCTTGCTACGCCCGACTTTATAGGATATAATAGATAGGAGGGAATACCTTCCGACAGAAATTTATAGATCAATTGGAAAATCAATATATAAAAACTGTCCATACTGGGATTCGGATCCGTGAACTCTGTGTTCTGAATCAATGATATTAAAATTCGATCACACAGCTGGCAGATCTGTTAGTAATAATGATAAATAAAAAACTTGACAACCATTGGTACCAAAATTATTAAATTACAAAAGTTTTTCACAACGTATATTTGCCTGAAAAATTTAACACAAACGCAATCTATGAAATCAATTTTTAGTGTGGAAAGGGTTAACCACGTCTATTTTTAATTATTAATGATGGTAGCTCAATGCAAGGAACAATTTTAAACAAGAAATAAAACAAATCTTCACATTTATTATTCATTTTATTTGAGAAAATAATATACATATTATTTACTTTTAAATAAATAAAAATTCACTGATATTTTGAATTATTTTTTATAATTCATTGGTTGTCAATATTTCTTTATGTTTCATAATTGTAATGAATGCAGAAAATATATCCTAATACATGAAAGGAGATCTCTACCTAAGATTCATTAACTTCATGGAAAATATACAAACTATTATTTATATATAACAAAATAGTAGACAATAAATACTTTGGCTATAAAATACAGATCACTCCAAAAAAATATTTTGTTTTCCATAAAACTATCGGCAGAAAAATGTTTTATATACACATTATTTTCATATTTACATTTATCCACTTGTTTTTTGGTTACTTAGAAGGAAATGAATAGGTAAAGGCTTTGAAACTGACATCTATTGATGAGAATTTTTCTTATCCATAGATTATGTCACTCTCACAAAATCAGATCCTTTTAATTCATCCTTAATAATTCTCTTTTATGGCGTGATAGTAATCTGATTACTTATGTCAATCTTAAAATATTATATACATTAAATTAGCATTACGACAATTTGTACATTGAAAAAAAAAGGCAAAAATTAATAAAAATCTGAAGAATTTTAATTTTGACTGACTTGACAAAAAAAAGTAGAAGGAACGTCATTTTTCAAAAAAAAATGCTTTACCATCTTTGATGCTATAATTGTTTTCAAACATATTTTCCATCAATATTGTTTTTTATAAAATGTTACATTACAGAAAAAAATATAATCATAATTTACCAAAATTGAAATATAATGAACATTCATTGAAGTAATAATTCACTTAGTGTCAGAAATGTGCATAGATTTACATTATTGTCACATTAATGAATTCCTTGATACATGATTATTTAAATATCCACATCTCTATCTGTAAATTGATCATCAAAAGTGAGCGTTGAAGTGTGTCAATTTTATTTTTATTATTTTTTGTAAAATATGCGTAAATAAAGTATTAAAACATTTTCATTTGAAAGATGAAATCAAAAAGTACAAATAAGAGTGCATCACATAAGGTGTGTCGTTGTGTCATTTGACTGATCTCTTAAATCTGACATGTGACAAGTAATATATTTTGAATCTTTCAATTTTAGAAAATACGAAATAGTCTAGATTCCAATGAATCAAAAAAATATATATTCAAAAAAATAATCTGATACAAAATGATTTAATTAGTATCTGTGATAATTCTTAAATAATCTGAAATGAGATAAATAAAAATTTGATTTTTGTATATTTCATAACAAACTATCTAAATCATTATCGAATTTATAAAAAAATAATTTTCCGTCAATGGAACCATTCATTTATATCATGATTTACTAAGTGACTGTTTGGCACTGTGACTAGTTTTATTGATTTCATTAGATATTAGTAAAAGAGGTAGTTACAGGTATAAAAAGTTATAATGGGCTTCGAAAAAAAATTCTATACATTATTGATTTCATTATACCTTATTGATGCTGTTCAATTTTCAACATTAATTTCTGGGTGCGAAAGTAAAAAAGCCCTAAGTCTTAATAATTGAATATGCAACATTCACTATAATACATAAAGAAGTAAGGTATTTCCCAGTTGAACCAACATTACTGAATCAGTAGATTTCATGTTGAAATATCACATTTCACATAAAAATTCATGTAAATGCAAATCTTGATTTGGCTTTCCTAAAAAAAACTTATTCACGACTTAGCAGCCTTTCAGTTACAGGCTTATTTATCCATGGCATAAGAAGTCAAAAACATAAATCCGTTTTACAAAGGTTCATTTAATGAATAAAATCACTGTTTATCAATGAAATAATATGAACAAATCTTATAAACTATATAATTTCATTTCCATACATAATTTGTCTTAAAAAAGTATTTTTACTTACATAGATATCATTGGTATTTAAAATGCAATTGATTTAAAAGTTATTCTAAATAAATAATTAAAGTATAGGAATACTGCCTTAAAAAAATAATATACAATAGACTAGACAGATGCTTAGGTTGTAGGTGACCTGATTTGAACTGGGTTTTTTTTTCAATTTTATCTGTACAGAATCAATTGATTCAAATTTACAATAAACTTTTTTGATCTCTTCATATTGTAAATTAACAGCTTAACGGCCGCACGTTTTTTTTTATAAAACTTCACCTGGCGAAATAAAATTTTGCGAAAAAATCGCAAAAATTGTAATTTTACTAAATTCACTATAATTTGTAAGCAAATTGAGATATCTTTACAAAATTTAATTTTCTTAGCTTCCAGATACTTCGCCTATACGCATATATGCGTCTGCCGGCCAGCAACCTTTGTTTTTCAAAGACTCAAATACGCGTCCACGGTCGTTAAGCTGTTAAGATTTTATATTTTCTTTCATATATAAAATGGAAAACAATATTACTCATTATATTTTTAAAAGTTTCTGTAATGATGAAAGAATTAATATGTTATGAAAAAACATTGATCTAAGCACACCAAAATAAAATGGTAATTACTATTTTTATGAATAAGTATTTACAAAAATAAATTAGCATTAGTTTACTGATGGCACAAAAGATGACACGATTGTATTATTATTTACATAAAAAAATATATGTACAGCAATAAACACAAACATTCAAAAGAAAATGTAGTATTTTTATTATTTGACATTTATTTCTTTAAAAGATAGTGTAATAAAAATACTTATTACACTAATTCACTTTCAACTTTAGTTTATACTAAACCAAAACTGTTTTAGTAAACATTTGGTTTATTCTCTTGTATTTTCACAGAACAACTTCTGAATATTTTGCACCAAGGTAAAAAGAACACTAGTTTCTTACTCTGTAAATTATACAGAATACGCTGTGAAAGTTTTTTAGTGAATCTTTTTTATGAATTTAGTCTTTGGCTTTCATTTGTAAGATATTTAGTTTTAATCCAGGCTTATATTTATTTTGATCACCGTGATAACCAGAAAATGTATCCACTTTTTATTCACATGGGAGTAATGTAACACAACACATAACTTAAAATTGTATTTTTAATAACTATCAAGTCGTTGTTTCAAAACTTTTCTTAGAATGTTAATTAACTGAGGAAAGGGAATTCACATTCACTATCATCTTGTGATCCATCATAACTTGATGGTGGTGTATCTAATTGGGGCAGACCAAGATCCAAATATTCTTGGTTGGCGGTGATAGTCAAAATTCTGTCCAAATCCTCCACTAGCTCGCTGAATGAAGGTCTGTCGGCAGGCTGGAATGACCAGCAATCTCGCATAAGCATATATCTGAAATGAGAAAAACGAAACCAAACTGAATAAAGCACTTTGTGTTGATTTAGCAAAGGGTTTACGGCAATCAATTTAAATTTATTATCTTGGACTGTGAAATATTTGATGAATTAGAAATTATTAGCTGTAATGTGAAATATTTAATAATATAAAAAAAAACTCTTAAGTACCTACTCAATTGAATGAGAATCGGACTGAAATATATATTTATTTATAATCAAATTTATATGTTAACTTAGTAAGGTTTAATTGGGAATTCAAAACGTTCTATAAATAATAGTTATACATATTTAATTGCTTAAGTTCAAAAAACAAACTGTAGCAGTTAGTTGATATCTTGAATGATCTTTTTTGCAGCAAGTTCTTGGAATATTTAAAAACTGCATAACATTGCTGAAAATGGAAGGCATTCAAAAGATAAACAACACATGTGAATCATTCGGTATGCTATTTTAGGAATACATTATGACCCACTGTTAAAGTCATTACCATAATGTTTAATATCTTTCAATTTAATGTTGAATAATATTTAGGTGTGATGCATTTAGACGTATCAAATTAATTTAATGCTAACTACATTTTTTAATGAAAATATTTAAATCATTAATTTGAATGCAGTACCTATGTTTTGTCTATGACCTTGAGGATCGTATTGTAAATTTAAAACATAAATATTAGATGGACACATGCAAGTTCCTTTGCCAAAACAATAGATTTAATTTGGTATACATAGTGTATAAACGTTTATTGTATTGTTCAATTAAAATAAAATCAAGTTATGAATATTCATTTGTCTATGTGTCAGTTTCCTAAATCTTTAGAGCAATCCAATTTTTAATTCAAATAAGAAACAGTAGCATTTGGTCAGTAATGTAACATTGTTTTATTCCAAGATGGTGTAGAAGTTTTGACAAAAGAATCTGTAAAATGAATTCATAGCAGTAAATAATTATTTAGATTAATTTTGTGTAGCTTTAAGAAATTATTTAACCTTCTCACCGCGTATGTCCGAGCGAGCGAACATGCCCTCAGTGCGCGTGACACGTATAGATGTCATGGAAATTTCAAACCCTATATAAGAGCTATCTATTGTGTTAAAATTGTATAACTTGGTTGAAAATATCACTAAATGTATATTTTATCAAATTCAATAGATGGCATTAGTCAAAAAAGATTCAATATAGACTAAAATAATTTATTTCTGGAACACGCCGTGATCATACGTCACCAATGCATGATTTTGGATAATGTAAATAAGCGATTGAGTGCGGGTTAAATACTGAAATTGCCAATATATAATCAGTGTCACTTCTTTTTTAACTATTATTATGTGATCATCTTTGTAGTGGTAACAGTTAAGTCTTTATATGTATGTTTACAAAACAATTTCTCAAGATAGGTATTGAATCTAGCCAAAAATATGAGTATATTTAAATATAAAACCTGCATCATTTGTTATGCCCGTATATAATAAACCCATATGATGCAGAATGTGAACATAATGTTTAACAAAAAAATCTTCTTGCTTGAAGTTCTTTCTCCTATTGTATATTATTATTAATCAAAAATTAAGCATATATGTAGATATAATCTGAATAATCTATCTCTGTCATCATGCCCATATAAGACTAGTATCTTTATATCAGAATGGTCAAAAAATAAACACGGTAAGTGATAAAAACTCTAGCTTAACAATAAAACTCTTCAACACTTCTCCTAATCACACAATCATCTTCCGAGATTCATATTTATTCAATTAAATTTCATTGGCTAAAATTTCAATCTATTTCTGTAGTATTGTGTCAAATCTCTTAATAGAATAATCACTTACACTTCTAAGGAACAACATGGCGGCTTCTCCATTCTATGACCAGCACTTAAATGGTGATACATGTATTGGCCAGCCACAGTAGGGTACGGGGTTCCACCGAGGGTCATTATTTCCCATAGTAGCACTCCAAATGACCATCTGTGGAGAGATAAAAATACTATTAGAAAACATATTTATACCCGAAAAAGTGAAATCTGTACAAAAATGCGATCAAAATATTTGTATTGGCAGTACAGTGGATAACACTTATAATAACAAATCAAACTTTATATTCAAATATTTCAAGGACATTTACAAAATAAAATTTGTTGCATAATATATGGTATTTAACTATTAGAGTGCTGAGGAGTGAGATGGCGCTCATTCTGAATATAAAAAATTGGCTCAGCACTCTAATAGTTAAAAGGACTGTGAAGTCGTCAAAATAATGTGACTTAAGACAGAATTAGTTTCTATTCTGACACTATCCCACAATCCGACTTCCAATTTACTAAATGTATTTTTTTGGAAATTTATTTGTAAATGTAAATACCCACGGGGTAACAGTTAGTAAATTTGATATTTATAGGTAGAAATTAAAATACAAATAAATTGAGAGGACTTTCACCAAAAAACTAATATACACTCATCCCTTGATTTACGCGGTAGATACGTTCCGAGAGAAAAAGCGTAAATCGAGACTTCAAGCCCATACAAAAACGGAAGATAGGTTCCAGAAAATAAACATCCGCGTAAATCGAGACTTGAAGTTTATATAAAGTAGGGGGCCAGAAAACCGCGTAAAACGAGTACATTGTATATACACATATATCTGCATAAAAAAAAAGTGTATTACGAAAGAGATTTATTAGCTCGACATAAATTTATAACATGTTTATAATTAAAAGCATAATTATATAATTGTAATTTTATTATTCTGTTTCCTCACTGCTATATTCTAATTCAACCAATTTTGTTGTACAATCAACAAGGTAAAAGACTTTTCAAATACTTAGGATAAATAAGTATGTGTAGATAAATAGAGAACTTACACATCTGTCTGTGTTGTGAATACTTTGTGATACAAGGACTCGGGTGCCATCCATCTCACTGGTAATCTTCCTTCTGTTTTTTTTCTATAATAATCATTTGATTGGACATCTTTAGCTAATCCAAAGTCTGCTATTTTCAATACAAAATCATCTGATACGAGTACGTTTCGGGCTGCCAAGTCTCGGTGAATACACTAAAAAAATTAATAGATGTTACTATAATATCTTCAATAGATTCGGCGGTAGCTTTGTGGAAGTTTGATGCTTTTCTTAGAGGCGAAAGGCGTGTCATATTTTGTAACACAAGTGGAATAACAAAGTTATTAAATTTAATTTTATATTAGACGTTACTAAAATCAGTTCAAATCATTTTTTCCATAAACTAGTCTAAATTAATACTAACACATCATCCTTTTTATATATAACCCTGTTAAAATACTGTTGTCATGAAAAATAAAACACCATTCATATACTAATTTCGTTAATTAAAAATGATTGCAATGAAAAAAACTGGAGTTGAACATTTCATTGAAATTAGTACAAAAACTTAAATTGTGCTAATTTAAAAAATATATATTATATATATTTTGCAGGTTTTACATTTTCTACAACTTGTTTCATCATTGTAGACCTCGTTATGACTATACATGAATTAACAACCTCTTAAAAATAATTATTTAATGTAAATTAATTTGAAAGAGAGTGAATTAACAGCAGCTTAAAAATTAATATTTTATATTTACTCTTCGTGAAGCCAAATATTCCATGCCTCTGGCAACTTGATATGAGAATGAAACCAAATCCTTTTGCGTCAATGCCTTCTTTTCTTTGTATAAATCATCAGCACCATTTGTCGGTTCATATCTATAATTAATTCAAATCATTAATACATTGACAATTATTAAAAAAGAGCCATCATTGGTTTTTCTACGTTTATTATTTTAAAAAAAATGTTCTTAAACTTACCCAGTGCCTGTTCGATGGTTTCTAAGAAACTCCCTTAAATTACCATGAGGAGCATACTCCACAATTACAAACAGCGGCCCTCCTTGTGTGCAACAACCGAGCAGATTTATAATATTGATGTGCTTTCCGATCATCTTCATCATTTCCATTTCAGAAACTAGCGCCATCATTTCAGCGTCAGTGTGACCGTCTAGAAAAAATTACAAGGCTTATTTATTTTTCAGAATATTCAAAGAAGTTAGTCACTGTTTTCAGTCTGTAATTAAACATCTTGTGGTATAAATATAATTATTTGTTAGAATTTAATAGATTGTCTATCAAATAATAATCATACCTTTCAGCATTTTCACAGCTACTACTGAATTGAGTCCCTGCTTGAGAAGACCGTTGCCTTCAGCTATGACGACTTTTCCGAATTCCCCTTCACCGAGAATTTTTCCTAGGTTTAGGCTTTCTCTCGGAAGTTCCCAATCAATATCCACAGGAAGTTCATACTCAGACACAAGCATTGAGTCACTATTTAAACTTGAAACTTGAGATAATTTCTGCTTTTCTATCTTCACAATCGGCATAAGCTAAGGAAAAACGATTTAATACATATTAAACTGAGTACAAAATATTATTATTAATTTCATATTTACATTTAACCTTTAAACGCCCATCGATTCATATAGGGACCGCGGATTTTCGTCATTCGCTGCCGAGCATTCCCTAGAGCAGTGCTTCCCAACCTTTTTCATGGCACGGACCCCTAAATCTCAAAACAATAATCTGCGGACCCCCAATTTTTTTTATTTCACATGTTCATATATTATCACAAAGAAATTAACGCAAATTAACGAAAATTAGCGCGGACTCCCTCGAAAAATTTGTGGACCCCAGATTGGGAAGCACTGCCCTAGAGGGACCAGCGAGTATGCCCAGTTTCGCGACAGGATTACATTAATTTACAAAAAAAATATACAAACTATAGATATAAGATTAAATAAGTAATGAATTCAATTGACATATTGTTATTTTTGTATCTGACCAATTGTAAAATTAATTTGAAAAACTACTTTGGTAGTGAATAAAGCGCGCGGGCAGATAAAGGTTATGAAGCATTTCTTTAGTTTCTTTAATTTCAGAGCTTTGTATTTCATTGTATTTAAGCTGTATATTTATTGTTTATATATTAATGAAATAAATTAAGTAGATACTTACCAATGGTTCAGTAACGGTAGCTGATGTAACTCCGTTTTCTAGATTTTGTTTCTCAACTGTGACTCTCTTTGTCCAATGTGTAACAACTGAAGCAGCTCTCGCTGTTTCAATAGCAAGAAGCTTCTTTTCTCGTTTCAACTTCTTTACGGTATAAAGGAAAATTAAGCCAGCTACGACTAACAGTGATCCCAAAGCAGCAATCAATATGATGACAAGCATTGATTGTGGTCGGGCAGCCACCGTGGGGGGCTCTGGATAAACTGCAAACATACATTTTATTATAAATATCATCTTATCCTACCAACAGAATTAAACCCAATATTATATAATTTAACAATATGGATTATTGTATTGCTTAGTCTCGCATAGTTTGTGAATAAACAGACTGACTGTTTTGTCAATTACCATAAAAGTGAGAAAAAAAATGACTCGTGCTACACAGTGGTAGGACTCGAATCAGAGAGAACAATCAACTTTAATTATTCAACTCATACTTAAGTGACTCATCTCTCATCTTTGTGTCACAATATCATAATCTATGAATCTCAGAAGTATTATGTATGAATGATACATTTACTTTTCCAAAAAATATGACTTATTATTATGTCAATCTTGTGTAATGTTTTTTCTTACATTCCAGAACAGTCAAATATGCCTTTGCTGAAGTCTGCCCGAGAGAGTTTCCAGCAATACAAACATACCATCCTTCGTCTTCCATCGTTATATTGGTTAACTCCAGTACAGCAGAATTATCATTGTTTTGACTTGACTGAAAAAAAAGAATACCTTAATTATTGTAAATTTTAATATCGAAAACAATGTATGCAACATTATGAAAATATGCTTGTTTTGTTAGCGTATTGTGGAAATCTTCATTTTGTACCAAAGAAGAATTATTATTCAAAAGACTAGAAAATATTTATTATGCCATGTATTTTCAATTGTACATTAGTAACATTGTAAAAATTACTTTTTTTACATAAAATTTTAATTTATGGCTTGGCCATTTGACTGGTTATGTCACATTTTTGGCTTCTTTGAGAAGCATCTGCAGACTAACTATGGTGAGATTTTTGACTACAGTGTCAACATTTTTTTCAATTCTTTACTTATATTATTAACATCGGAAAAATAAAGGTATATATTTTTAAGCCAAATTAATTTTCCATCCCCTCTGCTTTGGTTGGTGTGGTGACTGCTGGTCTATACTAATTATAATATATTATTATTGAAGATGGACAAAATTTATTCAGTCAGACTCGCATAATTCTAATTAACATAAATTCTATTTGCAATGATAGAATATAAATATACATAGTGCATAAACTTATTTATAAATTAACTAGGTATTTAAGAAAAAAATACTAATTGATAACAAAATTAAAATATGTTAGTGACATTGAGATTTATAAGATTACAGTGTATTATTTTAATTGACGAAATATTGAATAATATACAACAGCACGGATATATATGGAGATGCATGCATTCCTCCAGAGAAAGGAAGTCCCATAACCAAAGAGTTATACCTTCACCGAAATAAGATTTTGTTCCATAGACAGATTGAAATCAATAAATCCATGAGGAAGCTTCAACCACTGGATGTGAGGATGGAGATCAGAAAGAATCTCACAACGGAGTGTCGCATTTTCACCAACCAGTTTTGTGGTGTTCAATGGAGCCATCGTCAACACCGGCTTGTGATGAAGTCGTTCTAAAAATAATAAATATAAACAATTTTACCTACGGAAAATTATGATTAAAAGATTTCACATATCATTGAAGGAAACGTTAGAACTGATAATACAAGATAATGAGTCACCATAAATATAATAAAATATGTCCACCATGATAGTATACATAATAAGAAAGGCAAGGAAAAAGTTAATCATAAATCATTCATTGTACACAGTGAATGGAATACGTATACGGAGTAATGTTAGATGGCTTTAACCAGTTAGCCGTCAACGTCGAAGTATTCAATACGAATGCGACTCACGGGTGAGACGATGGCGTACAAAGGGTTAATTGGCAGACAGGTCTCTGATAATTCGTTCCTGATCCACTAGAATGAAGTAATGCAACAAGTTGTCATTTCATAAAATGAGTTTGTGTCTATCAAATAATACATGTATGTATTATCACTGAGTGTAAATATAATCCTAATGAAATAATAGTAAAGAGTTTCTGTTGATGTTAACACATTGAGTCCTGGAGCCATGTTTTCTTGAGATAAGCTGGCAAGGCTTCGAGTCCCGGAATGGTGTTTTCATGTGATGTTATAGCCTTTCAAATAAAGCTATAGTTGTGGTATTTAGCAACATATTCAAGAAAAAAAATCATAGTACCCATTATAGCAGAGACTGTAGTCATTTCAAAACAGTCATTTAATTATTATTTTCATCAAACATAGTAACTAAACTTTATTTACCAAAAATCGATTATATCATTACGTATTGGATGGGTCTACTTGCTCTTTGGAAGACTATGTGACGATGCAGTCATAGAGTCCATTTCAAATGAAAAAATACACAATCCACAAAGTAGGATTCCAGAAAGCATAACTAAAAATAATTTGATAACCAATAACAACAGCGGAAAATAAAAAAAAAACCTTGTAGAACCTGCAAGGTAAGGCAAAACAAAAAAAAAGAAGTGGGATTTGGTACATGTGCACACATTGTTATCTAGTTCTGTATAATAATATCGTATCGGCAATAATATCGTTCTTTCTACATCTGATTATAGTCTTTCAAACTATCGCAAAATGTTCATTTCATTTCACTTAGTAGTTTTAGTCATAGTACTTATAGAAAGTTCACTTTAAAGATAAGCTGGGCAAATGGGATGGGGTTTCAATTGATTTGGGCTGGAACTTGTAGTGTGAATTTCTATTTTCTATAATTATGTTTAACATTATTTCACCTATGACACATGAGCTTCATTTATTTGATTTATATATTTTTGTATCTTAGTTCATTATGTAATGAGGTGGTTATAAGAAGAAGGAATAACTAATACACCGACCCACAGCCATATTTTAAAACTAATTTTATGGAAGAAAGAACACAAATAATTTCCATACACCATAAAAACAGTGACCTGACATAAAACACAAATTATCCATAATGCATGTTGAAGCAAATAAAATAAGTTAAAAACATAATTATTACATAGATCACTTAAGTATCCTCCACCAATATTACATCTGGTTGCCAGTCACCAGATTTTGTACCTGTATTTCAATACCAGTGGGTATGATTGGATCCACATCATCATTCTCGGGCTCGTAAGTTAAATTATAAACACGTAACCATTGGACAAATGGTTCCAGATCTGAGGTCGGTGGACAATGAAAGGAAACAGTTGAGTTGACCAGTGCTGTTTTATTGCCTGGGAATCCTTCTTTGATGTATGGCTTTGATGGGTATCGTTCTATCAATATGAAGATATTGTATAACAAATCAATTTATTACATTTTAATAATCAAATTAAAATTTTCAGTCCAGTCTGATAGTGTCATGTTCAAAAGATGCTTTAGTATTATTAAGTTATCTTAAAAATGTTTCATAAATTAATTTTTCATTGCACAATTAATGTTGAATCGATAAAAGCAGACAGGAAAAAGGCAGACTGGAAACAACTATACACAGACAAAACGGTATATAAACAAAACTGTGCATGCACAAAACCGTACATGAATAAAACTGTACATAGAAATAGAAGTAATCACATTCAAAGTACTTCTAATCTTTTCGTGAGTTTTTTCCACCAAAGGATTGTGATTATTTCAAGTGTAGTAAAATTATTCAGTAAATTTTCGCAAACATAATTATACAATGGAATTGCATGTATTTGCATTGTCTTCACAATACTTAGTAAAAAATGTATTCATTGTTAACTCTTTGCACTCAAACATTGAAGTCTTCTGTATAACTTGAATGCCGCCACTATGGCCGGATACTACTTCAATGTCATTTATACTTTTGTCCGTTATTGAAAATATTTTAATTTTATCCATGTACAGTTTTATCCTTTCCAGTTGTCAGTGTATGGTTTTTTCCTGTCCGGTTTTATCCTGATTGTTCTGTATATTTCACATTACATATCTTTATAGGCCTATT
This sequence comes from Himalopsyche anomala, assembly GCA_031772345.1. Classification (NCBI taxonomy): domain Eukaryota; kingdom Metazoa; phylum Arthropoda; class Insecta; order Trichoptera; family Rhyacophilidae; genus Himalopsyche; species Himalopsyche anomala. Next base: position 25,511,340 of record CM062825.1, on the reverse strand, counting down.
TTCTTGATAAATAATACTTATTATTCAAACATGTAAATCAATATGTTTGTAATAGTTACAATATTTTCAAATATAGCTAATTATTCATATTATCCAGAAACAGACAAATGAGATATAGAGTATTCAACAATAAATACAAAATAAATTCAGTTTTACAAAAAGAATGTCAAATAATACAATGAATTAATGAAGTGATTTGCTTCAATTTGATGTTCCAGCCAACACTAGCACCATACAAGAAAACAACTCTGACAGATGGAAACATTTATACATAGAAATAAAAGGGAATGTAATGAAATACGTTAAAAAATACAAACCTATAACTTCAAGAAGAAAAGTAAAGTCTATGCATCCCATCTCGTTGCATACTTTACAGGTATAATTTCCACTATCTTGTGTTATCAGGTCTTCTAAGGTTAATGACCATCTCACCATCGATATGTCACCCAGTTGCCTTTCAGGAGGGCTCTGATCATTTTTGAACCATGTTATATTTGGAGCAGGATTTCCTGTAAACGAAAGAAGTATTTATTTGGAAGTAGGGGCGGCATTTTCAATAATAAATACAATATTTTTCGAGAAACTATATTTATAAATAAAACAAATAAAGCCACCTATAGTTAAAACTACTAGTTCATAGTTAAAAAATAGTATAAGTGATTTAAAAACAAAATTAGAGAAAGTATTGGGGACGGCAAATTCAAGGCAGGACCCCTTCCTACGACACTGTTTATAACCATGGGATAATACTTACATGATAAAATATGGTAATATATTTCTTAAAAAACATGTTTTAATTAATCAACATCAAGTTGTGTAAACTTCACTAACGATTTAAGAAGAAATCAAAAAGGATTGACATAACGTTGTTCAACCACCATGTAGCCGAAAATGAAATGCAATGTTATCAACTACAAAATGAAAAATCACTTTTTTGACTTTAAGCCCTCGACAATATACACACCTTCTGCAGGACACTTCAACTTAATGTAGCTTCCAGCGGGCTTGGCTTGAAGCCTGTGCATTTTCTCTTGATTCTTGAAATGTGGATGTGTTTTAGCAGCACTAGCATCAAACGATCCTGCCACACCATTATTGTTGTCCTGTAGAAAGATTATAATGTTATTACCTTTTTAAAAACCAACATTACTTACTAACCTGTGAAAAATTATAGAAAAAATATTTGTATAATACTTACATAATAAGAATGCAAAGACCTGAATTTAAAAAAAATCTATTTGTACTGAAAGATCAAATACAGGATGTTCGCTGGGAAGGTTTACTACTTTTTTTGGTTGCTATTTTGAATTTTGACAGTCTAAAGTATAGACGTGGCAAATTTATTATGGAAAAATATTTGATAAATCAATGTGTTATTAAATGGAAATGCAATCATTAATTTAAGTGACAATTAAAAGAAATAATGTGCCATCAAAAACCACTATTATTCTTGTGTAATGAATAATTGTAAAGAAATAGGCTCTGTAGCAGATAAACACAGTCTGGGTCACAATGTACGAGAAGATCAGGTGAAAACATTACTGGTATTCAAGAAAGTGTTCAAAACAAACCACCAACCTCAATTCAACACTGTGCTGAAGAAATTTAACTAAGTACAACAATCTATATATAAAAAACAAAGTGGGGTTATTTACACCATGTATAAGTCGAGAATGGCTACACAGATTTTTATGATCTTTGATTTATTAAATTTGTCTCCACCTAGAAAAGCAGAATAAGCATTAAAGCATCAGAAAAATATCACGAGAAAGAAATTATGAAGAAAATACATGTTCTCATACATTTTGTTTTTTTTAACGTTGCAAATGGAACATGACGTTGTATACTGTTTCCGAAAATCCAAGAGATGGCGTTAATTGCATTATCATTTGACATTTGTCAGCTAGCTTACGAGCCTTGCAATTTATCATGACTTTTTTTGAGTTATTATCAATTTTTATTCAGTTTTCGTTCCGATTAACCAATTTGGTGTCGAATTCTATTTATCCCCATATAGTCTATCCCGAGATTCACGTATAATGGCAGGAACTGTGTTTTTTGATTGGTTTATGGTGTGACGCGATTAAGGCTGTGGTGGATTCATTAAAAAATCTACATACTCCCACTCTACCTTAAACTCATATTCTAAGAAACTTAAAATAGAGAAAAAAGAAAAATAAAAAGTTGATTAGGAAGCGAAGTGAAAAAGTCAAGACATGAGACATATTGTTCTTTATACCTGTTCAGTATCTCGTGAATCTGTAGTCTTCGTATTGGCGGTAGCATCTGGCTGACCCTCGTTCGATTCTTTTTCGCGATTGTAATAATTCTTAGCTTTGAGGTCAAGAGTCTGATCATCATTATCATAGCTATCATCGTCAGCCGACTCTGTAAGTGATACTGTATCTGGTAGACCGCGCTGGGAGAGAATCTCAAGGCGGTCACGTTTTGGAATGTCAGTATCAGCTTGATAGCCTGAAAAAATATAATCTTTTATTTTCATTATAAATAATAACAGGCTTTTATTAATTTTATTTTCAATCCCACAACACTTAACAACACTTATTTTAATAAAAAAAAGTCTTTACTATTTTTAGATATATGTACATTCGAACATGGTTGTTACGAGGAAGATGGGACTAAATTAATTTGCTCGTTATAAGCATTACTCGTTATATCAGAGAATAGATATTTTTAAATGCTTACAAACATACCCATCACATGAAGATGTGAAGTATCTGAAGCGGTCACATAACACAGAGTCGCAATTCAAACAAAAATACACAAATAGAATTTATTTACACACCCGTTACACACATATTACATTTTTCAGTCAATCCACTTTTCTTATAAAATTAAAAAATGATGCTTGTTTCATTGTTTTCACTTTCGTTGTTCTTAATATTCCCCTCAAAGTCCCCCCCACCCCGGTCGGATTTTATTGTTTTGGGTCGAAAATGTTGATTTTAAATGATGGACACTTTCAACAGTTTTAAGAAAGTTTTTGTATGCCTGAGGAGTAGCTCGTTATAAAAGTATATGCAGAAAACCATAAACTAAAATGTCAAGGAATGTTTCCTCATTACATCCAAGACCTTGCTATTTCCGTGATCATAATAACCGAGTTCGATTGTAATTCTAAAAACATTTTTTTGATGCTACAAAAAAATATCAAAAAAAAAAAAAAATCATTCAATATTATTCCGTGAAATTATTTCTGTTATTAGGTATGCTCTTCCTCTACAAAACAGGCAGTTTTAATACCTCTTTCGTAAAAAGAGTGTGAAAGCGTGATGATAGTCGGTTAAGATTAGTCAAAAGAAACACTCTCATTGGCGTTAGGTGTTCTTTTATTTGATTCGCAATTAGCTTAAAATCAAGTGTTTTTTTACAAGCAGTGTTACGCAAACAATTAAACAATATGCCGCTAGCCGATGATAAAGCAACGCGTTCTCCTATATTAGCGAGTAGAGAGAGAGACCGAAGTCGTCCAAAAGTGAGTTTACAAAGTGATAGATAGGTGACACCCCACTTTACTTTACAAAAATCTAAGCAATGTTTAACCATCGAATCAATGTAATTAAGGTTACATATTATTACATACTAGCTGTAAGCCCGTTGACCTCAACGGGGGGATTTTTGTTGCATTTTTAAGTAGTCAGAAAATTTACAGACGTCAAAAATAAATTACTAACCTATTTATTGAATAATCCAGAAATTCTGATAGTAAAAGAAATATATCTGGGGGCGTATATCGACAGCCCTGCCCTGCAGTATTTAAATTGTAAATTATTTATTTTTGGAATCATGTTCTAGTTTGCCAACAACTATTTTTCGTAATAGCAGAAATTTCGTAAGTTATTGAATTTTTGGAATAATGTTTAAGTTTGTTAACTATTTTTCGTAGTAACAAAAAAAGTCCTTGTAAATTACTTAATTTTTGAAATAATATTTAAGTTTGCTAACAACCATTTTTCGTAGAAGCAGAAATAGACCTCGTAAATTATTTAATTTTTGGAATAATGTTTAAGTTTGCTAACAACCATTTTTCATAGTAGCAAAAATAGTCCTTGTAAATTACTCAATTTTTGGAATAATGTTTAAGTTTGCTAACAACTATTTTTCGTATTAGCGGAAATTTCGTAAATTATTTAATATTTGGAATAATGTTTAAGTTTGCTAACAATTATTTTTCCTATTAGCAGAAATAGACCTCGTAAATTATTTAATTTTTGGAATAATGTTTAAGTTTGCTAACAACCATTTTTCATAGTAGCAAAAATAGTCCTTGTAAATTACTCAATTTTTGGAATAATGTTTAAGTTTGCTAACAACTATTTTTCGTATTAGCGGAAATTTCGTAAATTATTTAATATTTGGAATAATGTTTAAGTTTGCTAACAATTATTTTTCCTATTAGCAGAAATAGACCTCGTAAATTATTTAATTTTTGGAATAATGTTTAAGTTTGCTAACAACCATTTTTCATAGAAGCAAAAATAGTCCTTGTAAATTACTTAATTTTTGGAATAATGTTTAAGTTTGCTAACAATTATTTTTCCTATTAGCAGAAATAGACCTCGTAAATTATTGAATTTTTGGAATAATGTTTAAGTTTGCTAACAACCATTTTTCATAGTAGCAAAAATAGTCCTTGTAAATTACTTAATTTTTGGAATAATGTTTAAGTTTGCTAACAATTATTTTTCCTATTAGCAGAAATAGACCTCGAAATTATTGATTTTTTGAAATAATGTTTAAGTTTGCTAACAACCATTTTTCATAGTAGCAAAAATAGTCCTTGTAAATTACTCAATTTTTGGAATAATGTTTAAGTTTGCTAACAATTATTTTTCCTATTAGCAGAAATAGACCTCGTAAATTATTGAATTTTTGGAATAATGTTTAAGTTTGCTAACAACCATTTTTCATAGTAGCAAAAATAGTCCTTGTAAATTACTCAATTTTTGGAATAATGTTTAAGTTTGCTAACAATTATTTTTCCTATTAGCAGAAATAGACCTCGTAAATTATTTAATTTCTCGTAAGTTTGCTAACAATTATTTTTCCTATTTCGTAAATTATTTTATTTTTGGTATAATTTTTAAGTTTGCTAACAATTATTTTTCATAGTAGCAAAAATAGTCCTTGTAAATTACTTAATTTTTGGAATAATGTTTAAGTTTGCTAACAATTATTTTTCCTATTAGCAGAAATAGACCTCGTAAATTATTTAATTTCTCGTAAGTTTGCTAACAATTATTTTTCCTATTTCGTAAATTATTTTATTTTTGGTATAATTTTTAAGTTTGCTAACAATTATTTTTCATAGTAGCAAAAATAGTCCTTGTAAATTACTTAATTTTTGGAATAATGTTTAAGTTTGCTAACAATTATTTTTCCTATTAGCAGAAATAGACCTCGTAAATTATTTAATTTTTGGAATAATGTTTAAGTTTGCTAACAACCATTTTTCATAGTAGCAAAAATAGTCCTTGTAAATTACTTAATTTTTGGAATAATGTTTAAGTTTGCTAACAATTATTTTTCCTATTAGCAGAAATAGACCTCGTAAATTATTGAATTTTTGGAATAATGTTTAAGTTTGCTAACAACCATTTTTCATAGTAGCAAAAATAGTCCTTGTAAATTACTTAATTTTTGGAATAATGTTTAAATTTGCTAACAATTATTTTTCCTATTAGCAGAAATAGACCTCGTAAATTATTGAATTTTTGGAATAATGTTTAAGTTTGCTAACAACCATTTTTCATAGTAGCAAAAATAGTCCTTGTTATTTACTTAATTTTTGGAATAATGTTTAAGTTTGCTAACAACTATTTTTCGTATTAGCAGAAATAGACCTCGTAAATTATTTAATATTTGGAATAATGTTTAAGCTTGCTAACAACCATTTTTCGTATATATATAAATAAATAGTTAATCAAATTATTATATATTAAATTATTATATTTAATTGAGCAGCCTTATATAGCCTCTCAAAACGCTGCAGAACGGTCAAATTCGTTTAGTGCAAGATTTCACCCACAGATGTCATTATTAGTTAACTAAAACTTTAAATAGAGTTTTTTTTTCGTAACCATCAACTGGACTTGTAGAGCAGTGGGCTAGGTGTCCGAACGTCGCGCATGAAAATTGGGGCATGGTATCGAATCCCACAGCTTGACAGAATATTTTTTGAAAATTAATTGTTTTTACACATAATAAAATAAAAATGTCATGATTTCAAAAATTCACTCATGACGTCAGAGAAATATGAAGAAAAGAATTAATGACGACAGCGGGGCAGGATGGGGGGGAGGGGGACCGTCTTTCTTGACGTCATCGAAAAGGCGAAATCGCGACCATAATATACAAACGAAAAAAGTATCTCTTTAGTATGAATAAAAAAATGTTGACAGCGGGGTTGGGGCGGAGGAGGGGGAGGGAAAATCGGGGACAATTTACAGACGGACGGACGGACGGACGGACATTATCGACTATTAATATATAGATATGTACAGTGAAACCCCGATTCTACGTTTTCCAAGGGACCGGGAAAAATCAACGAATAATGCGGGAAATCTTCAAATAATATCAAAAAATGTTTAATTTTCAACCAACTCATATATTATATTTCACTTTTTATTAAAGAATATATAAATTTATTCTTTAATTGCTTAATTAATAAATGCTAAGTTGCCTATTCGTAGTTGGGTACTAACATTTTGACAGACACCCACCCTTCAAACACGCGTACTTTTCTAAGTTAACTTTTTTTTCTATGTTTTTTTCAACGCCTTGAATTGTTTTCAGTTTCTCAGCTAGGTTCTAGTTTTTTTTTTTATTTGGGCATTTTAGTTTTGACTTTTGTGTGACCGGGGTTCCACTAAAAAAACGCAAAACGAAATACGAGGTAAGACTATTTATGAGAAATATTCAACGAAAACGGACAATCGGGATAATATTTGTGACGGGACCAAAATATTTAAACGATAGATCGAGGAAAACGGTAAATCGGGGAACGATTAATGCGGGATTATTTAACATTGTTCTTCTGGGTGTTTGGTCGGGACTATGAAAAATAAACACTTCATGCGGGAAAACGAACAATGCGAGAACGGTAGATCGGGGTTTCACTGTACTTCAATAATAATGAATTACTTTTATCAGATACTCCACGAAAATTGTGGTGATATAATCGTGCTATATGGACAAGGGTTGCCATATCTACAAATATTATTTTTCTATTTGACAATGAAGCTATAACAATATAACATTATTATATCGAGTTTGATAAAAAAAATACGTAATATTTAGGTTGAGTCAATGAGAGAAGCCAATTCAAGACAATTTGTATGCTGGAATTCGAAGCAGTAGGAAAAAGCTGTCATAAATAACGTCATCCAGTCAAAGGGACAGCTAATCTCGTATAATTAACACAAAACAAATAAGCCAGTGGCTGCCATACCTTCCAAGACGTCTTGTAAATTTTCCGTCGACTGGGCTCTAGTGTTTTCTTTTTCGTCGTTCATTTTCAGTGTAATGTTTCGGCTGTCAGTTATAATGTGCTTTTTCTTGTTCCAAATGACGCAGGCATATGCCCCAATATCTCTCGGTCTAATCGACTTGAATATTAACCTAAAATAACAAAACAATTAAGGTTTAATAAGCTTTATCCATTGTCTTTTAATTTTTGCATCTTTGAATACCCCGCTTAGAAAAGATTAAAGTATTGAAACGCCATAATTGGAAGATCATTTGCCATGAAGTACAAACATTTAACCATGCAAACTTTTGTGTGATATAAATACATATTATAGTGAATTTTAATGAGAACAAAATCTTAGTAAACTTTTAGTGGAATTGAAAATATCCCTAATTGCTAAATATCAACTAATAATTTCCCACCATTCCTTCATGTTTATCAAATAAGTATACCTAGTATATGCAAGAAAATTGTAGGATAGATTATTACATGTAGTATTTAAAAAGCTCATACGTTACTACTGTTTTTTTTAATATAAGATTAAAATATAGTTATTATCAAATATATATCGAAAAGAAACAAAAAAAAATCAAATGAATGTAACACAATTGATAGAAAACTGCATTAACCTAGTTTAGGTTACGATAATTTTGTTAATTATCTAAATTCTCCTATTATCCAAGTAATATAGAGATTAAATCGACCCGTAATCGGCAAAAAAGCGTAGGCGACAATTCGTAAATTTTACAAAAGGTTTTTTTAAAGTTATTCTTGTAATAAGTTCGCAAAAATAATTTCATTAAATGCGTAGTTAGCAAACTTATTACGAGAAGAATTTGAAAAAAACCTTAAAATAATGAACTATCGCTAACGTTTTTTTGCTGTCCACGGGTCGAAATTAGGGTTGCCACCTGTCCCGGATTGGCCGGGACTGTCCCGGAATTGAAAGCGCTGTCCCGGATGGATCCGAATGAATGCTAAATTGAGGATTTCAAATTCCTCGATGAGCTAAAAAAAAACGAGCTTTGAGCTATTTGTCCCGGAATTGTCCCAGAAAAAGGTGGCAACCCTAGTCGAAATACGCTTGGATATTTTTTTTATAGTCACGGTGCATATGAAATATGCAGCAATAGTGTATAATGAAGAATCAGTCTATAAAATAATCGTACATTGGAAAATAACTCCACATATATTTTAATAATAATCAAAATTAACCGATGGCATAGACTCAATATAAACAACAATATTTTTAGTAATACAATAACTCAAAAGAAAAATATGTACTAATGAAACTGCATCGGGACGGCCTGAAATAAAAATGCAGACAGAAATTAAAAGAAAATACACATCGATTTGAACAAACAAATCATAAATCTTGGTTTGATTTTAGCTTGCTCAATCATGCTATATAATGTCTTGGCTGCACCTACTACGTTTTTATTATGTCTGCGGCAACAAAATTAAAATATTTTAGTATGCGATAGATATTGCTTTCCCAGTCTGTTTTTTATCACAGAAAAGACAATTTGACGAAATATGTACGAAATTAATTCATTGAACTACGAAATCCAATTTATATCGACTCAGGAAAAACAGAAAAAATTTACTTCGCAAAATGAAATTTCATAATAATTATTTAATCAAGATTATCAATACATTGTTTATATTCATTTTCCATTGCGGTTTGTATTATTTTGCATTTAAGAGGTATTTCAGTATGTATTATTAAACCCGATAAATATCACGAGTAAATCTTGTCAAGAAAAATATGCAGGAGCCAGTAAAGCAATAATTTATACATTTTGTTATAACATGTTTCGAAAATTGTAGGTTTCGGCGATACCGCTATTGCAATCCTAATCAACACTTACTCTTTTAACTATGTATTCTATTCATTTTGATGTAATTACGAGTGGTGCAAAGAAATTATAAATTTCCTTGACAAAAATGAATCCCCTGATCGCGTCGTATATGTCTTGTGTTACTTTTTGTGAGATTTGTTTTGTCTCTAGGGCTTTTTCCCTCCAAGCAAATATTATTTGTTTTAATAAGTATTGCAATCGAAATTGTTTTTGCTTGTGTCTAATAATGAGTGATTTTGCTTACCATTGCTTTTGAACCTTGACTCTGTTATCGTCTGTCATCTCCCGAAGCTCCTCATCATCTTTATACCACTTTACGGATGACATTTTTGGTATTCTAGCATTGCAGCGTAGATTTAATCTTTCTCCGGTAAATACATCTGCTGAAGCATTGTGGGCATCTGAAAATAAAAAAGGAAAGTGGAATTAGTAGAAAATGTCTTGTTTTTAATATAATGCCTTTCCACTAAGTATAGACAGTGAACACCTTAAAAGCGATGAACAATAAATTTATCCCTGTGGGACGGCTTAGAAAATTGATTTTACATCATTTTATTCATAACAGTAACGTAGAAATACTCCATCGAGTAAATAAAAAAGGCTTAAAAATGAATAGCTTAGAATTTTTAGAAATAAATTAAAGTACATATTAACAATAGAGAAATATATTAAATAATATCTTGAATAGAACAGATGGTTCGCCACTGTTAAATTTATTTTCTAACGGTTTAACCCGTTCTAATTGATGCAACTCATTAGTTAATCATTTATTAATGTAAATGTCATGTGTATTACCATCATCGTTTGTTTGTTTTTTTTATCTTCCCCCCTTTGCCTCCCATTTTTATTTGATCTTTATTATAATATATCAGAATAGTAAAATTAAAATCATTCGTACTTAAGCCAGCATTTGCGAAAGTAGTATGTCCGAAGATGCCTCTGAAAGAGGCGAAACACGTGTCACAGTTTGTAACATAATTCGTGGAATAATCTAAGTTATTTTATTTTATATTTAAATGAGCTTCCACAAAGTTACCACCGAATCCATCGAAAGTATTGATTTTACATATTTAATAAAGAGAAAAAGGTGGACAAATCTGACATCGTAAAACGAAAAATATAAACTAAAAATAAATAAGATCTTTACTTGGGGCCCTTGAGGAGAGGAAGTTTCAAAGATAATCAAAATCTTGTAATATAATTATATGTATAAACGACCCCCATAGTTGATATCATTTTTTTTTTTTCAGTTCAAGTATTTATACCAGGGCTGTGGAGTCGTTAAAAAAAAACACGACTCCGACTCCGACTCCGACATTTTTCAAAAACACGACTCCGACTCCGACTCCGAATTTGACTCCGAGTCCGACTATGACTTGACTAAAAAATGCGTGCATATAAATGTATGCACTTCGAGTAACAAAAAAAATATATCGAATCTACTTTTTCGACATGAGAAAGAAAGAAACAACAACTTCTGCGCGGACTCATATGCAGTGGATCTTGGTGACTCACTGGCTCGGCGTGACTCATGACACCTACACGTTTAATATTATTAAGCTATATCACAATAATTATTACGTAATTCAATTTTCATAAATTTCGTGAGTAATTTTTTTTTTTTTAATTTGCATTTTTTTTTTAAAGTAGTCGGAGTCGCCCGTTTTTCACGACTCCAACTCCGACTCCGACTCCGGCCAAAACACCGCGACTCCGCGACTCCGACTCCGACTCCACAGCCCTGATTTATACTGTGTAGAACAGTGATGCACAACCTTTACCTTCTAGCGGGCCGCATAAAACAAATTTATCGTTGGTTCGGGCCGCAAAGAAAAAAATGATTTAAAGTACGCTCAATCCTTTTTTTATACAGAAAATATGTATGTTCCATGTAAAACAGCCTTAAAAACGTGTAAAAAAGATTAAGTGAATTTAGATAAATGAGTAATAGGTTCCATTTTATTATTTTGACCGTGTTATTTAGAAAATAAATAAGCCATGTGTTTCATTTATATGCAATTCATAAGTTAATGCGTTCATGGTCTTTGTTAATTTTTAACTATTTTTTTTAATTTGACATAATATTTGTAAGCCCTTTTCTATGAATCGATTTATTCTCCTTCATTGAAGAAAAAGCTTGCTTAAATTTGTTTAATAAATGTTTTACGTGAAAAAAGTATGTTTGAGAAAGAGATTTGAGGGCCGCCACAAAATTCAAAAAGGGCCTCATGCGGCCCGCGGGCCGCGTTTGTGCATCACTGGTGTAGAATAACTAAATAAGATCCAATTAAACAAATACTATACCGAGAAACAATTTTGAATCTCCTAAACATAGAATTCTTGGCTCGATGATTAAGATCTAAAATTAGAAGCAATCCTTCGGTAGACTATATTAAATTTGCATTCAATCGTGAAATACGACGATCGAATATCTTTATAAAAGAGCAAGAAACAATTGTTTTACTAATTACACCATTTTTATAATAATCAAGGCCAATTTAACTTATTGCAATCATTGTCATTTGATTGAAAATGCTCACGGCGAGAGCAAATTAGTACACATTAAGAGTGTTCAAATAGTTTAAAATTTACAGAATATCGTGAGTTTTTGAAATGATTGATTTAAATTACTCCTAAAGCTGTTGGCACATATACAGAAGGTGACAATATTTACCGAGCGTACCTGAAATACTCATTCATTTTTTGATTAACTGCACTGCGTTTTGCAGGGTTCTCTCGATGTATTTTGGGATACGCGGGGCTTAAAAATTTAAATTAAAGTTTATGTTCTTATTCCTGCATTTATATTTCATCGTCTTAATTACGTTATTAAAATTCGACGACATGTGAAATGAGACTTATACCCGCCTTAGCGATACATTCAAAAATACGCGTGGATTATTTTTATGTCTTAAAAAAAATCTACCAGCAAAGCTCGTTCAATGCACTGGACTACACAGTGACGTAGCTACCAATCGATAATAGTTTTAAAAAACTTGTAATTAATAACCAAAAGTTATAAAAAGATAAGATTGATTATTAAACGTATAAAAATTCAAAAATTTGCGGGCTAGACCTTTGCAAATACAAACACCAGTGATATTTGTCTTAATTGATTATTTTTTTATCCATTCCTGCTCCCAATGTGGAACATATGGGCCCATAATAAAGGTATAGAAGTTTTTCTACGGGAACTTTTTGTTACTAAGTCGCTCAATTTATCTTTTTTCGAAGAGAATAGTAGGAATAGAAAGGGTAGGGCATGACAGGACTATTGGTCAGTTAATCACTCTCGCTACGCCCCGTTATATAAGAATTATAATGGTGGGGAGGGGGGGTTGTTTTCAAGAAATCACAAACATCCATGCCTTCGATCGGAAATCGATTAATCGATTGAAAGATGCTGTTCGTATTGAGATTCGAACCCGTACGGTCCGGCATGAAATTCAGCGACGTTGACTACTGTGCCATGGACCCGACAATGTAATTGATGGTTTGATTATCAAAATATAAACAAACAAATCTTAAATATCGATCAGTACTGACTACTGAATTATGTCATCTTGTTAGTTTTTTTCTACTATGCATTATTACACTCGACGGAAGCAATGTTACTCTGTGTTGAAGTAAAATAAGAAGTTTATAGAAAAATCTACAGTACGATTTAGTAAGTTGCTTTTAAAGCTATATTAGTGAATTGACTATTCGTCGAATGAAATATATAATATTACAAAAATTCGGGCAAAGTGTATCTAATATTTTTTTAATAAATACCCTTGATACGTGTGTCCAAATTGATACTAGTCATGTTTTGTAAATAAATATTGAAGAATAATAAACACATATTGTGATTTTCGTTTGACCAAAAATGATTTATAATATAACCTTTTACTTTTCAGATAAATAAATGAACAATATTATTTCGAGCAGCTACTGTAAATGGTTGCATCCAGAATTGGAATTTCGCTAGCTAAGCTTGGATGTGAACACATGGCCTAACAATAATTTCAATGTATTTCTGAGCAGGCATTCAAAGCTTTCGCAATGAAAGAAGTAATCAGTATTAGGGGCTTAATTATACAAACATTTAAAGGTTAACTCTACGAACCTTTACACAACCATCAAAATAAAATTCATTACTCAATTTTAAGTATTTCAAAATACATTCGGATTTCTTACACGTAATGTAATATCGAAGTCAATACGTACAATATAGGTAGTAAAGGTCTGTACAGGCCGAAGTTTTACAATATTACCAGGTCCGAGCCCGAAAGACCAATACCATACTTGTTACCCGAACCCAACCCGAAGCCCAGATTTATACTCCTCAGTCTGAAAAAAAAACCTGTTTTTTTACAAATTTACAACAATTTACGATTCTCTATAAAACTGGTACTAATTAAAATCATCATGGCTGACTTATGACACGAATATAGTCTAAAATATTTTTCTGAAGAAATAAATTCTTTACCCGGGCCCGGCTCGAGCCCGAATCTCAATTTCACTTACCCGCCCGAACCCGGCCCGCGGGCCGGGCCCGTGCAGACCTCCAATAGGTAGGTACCTACGCTTTATTTTTTAAATGATACGAGAAACGAACGTATGTTATTGTATTGCATTCATTCAAATCCATCGCAATAGATCATGAATTATGACCACCTAGAGAGCAAGTCAAACCAAAACTATTGTATTCCGACAATTTGCCAAACATTAAATTAATCTGTTTTTTAGTACAACAATTAAATCAAGATTTCCATATTTCAAAAGATATTAGTGAGATATTACATAAACAACATTAGCATTATTTTTTTTCATTTTATCGTGTAGTAAGGTAGTTTTAGAATATTTTAATAGTAGGTACCAGAGTAAACCTATTAATTATTTCTTAGTCACAACATTCGTTATTTTAATATAAAGATAATTAATATATATATAGGTAATAGCATAATCTTGGTAGTTGGTTAAATGTACAGTGAGATGCTGATATGTATAGTCTAATAACTCTAATAAATATACTAGTCCAGTGGACGGGACCTGCGGCCTTTTGACTTAATCATAATAAATTATTCGCAAGCGTTTGGAAAAAGAGCGTAATCAACCAATTATATGTTCGACAGTCGGAAAAAAGGGAATGGTATTAACGTTTTCTTATGTTGAATCAGATAAATGAATGTGGCCTTCAGACATGAAAAGGTTCCCCACCCCTGTACTAGTCCAAGATACTTTCAAGATATCAATTGGGAAGTCAGCCGCCAATAGAAGACTGCATCCAGAATTGAGAATATTTCAATATTATTTTCAAATGAATAATATGAATACAATTCAACTGATAAAGCACAGACCAGAAAGATTTCTATCATAAAAGGGGTTCTTTATTCTCATACACATCAGTAAACATTCAAACCTAAAATCAAAAGCTCCCTATCTTAAAGCTCACGCGTCTACACAAACAATTTTAACGATATGTTTACATTTTTTATTAACCCTACGTTTTTATTAGAAGACATTAAAACTATGCCCACTGAATAGTGTTTTCTAAAGGTAGAATGGATAAAAAAAGGGTGCAATGTTTCAGATTTGAATAATGATATTGAATCTATTGATAGAAAAACTCATTTTTTGTATCAATTCCACAATTGTAAGGACTTGGTCTTGATCATTTCATAGATTTATTACACGAATCATGCGTATACTATATTATATATATATAATTGCATTTCCATCGAGAATTGATAGTTAACACATTAAAGTGATATTATTATCACAGTTAAAATATTGTGTAATTATTTTCAATTGTGATGACGTAAGAAGTACTCTTAATCTATCTACGCCACGAGTTTTAAACAATGACATAAATTAACAGTAATGAAAATAAGTACATATATAGTTTTGGTTGCAATTAATTTAAAAAAAATGTATGTGCTATCGTCAGCCTTTTATGAAAATTGAAAACCTATCATACCATGGAATATCACTGTAAATTTATAAAATATAGTCTTTGAAATTTATCAATCTGAAATAAACAAAATTAAAACGAAATACATATGCAAAAGATGCAAGTTTATATCCGAAATAATTCCTCAAATTATTGTATAAGTTAAATGTTATAATCAGTATACCTACCCATTTTTAGAAATTGAATTATTACTACACTTTCATTGTTGTTAGTAACAACTGAAGATACTTTATCAAAACAAAAAACGTAATTTATTTGCGTTTCCAGAACAAAATTAGAATTAATAATAATTATGAGTACCGGTTATGAAGACAGCCTGCAGGTACATAAAACAGAGTTGAACACCACACGTGGTAGGCACGTGTGCCTTGGCAGCTACGGAAATACTAACATTTTAAAATCACATTAAATTCCGTACTTGCATACAATGTCCGTCAGCAAACCGAAACCAAGCTAAATGAATACAATGGCAAATAAAAGAGCTTTTAGGGATAATAGTTGATTTTGTGTCGCCCGTATACTTTTTCTGGATACTTGAATTCTTTTATAAAACTATTCATCAATTACTGTATAACCAATAACGAAGGAATGTAAGTACTTTTCATTACTGATGTATCCTTAACATATCCTTACGTATGTCTTTGTTGTATAATATATTTTGATTTTTAAACGGATGCAAGTAAAAGATTGGGAAAAGCAGAATGATTGTTAGTACAACGTCTCGCAAAGGAATCACGCTCCTTTCCCTCGAATAGAGAGATCTCATTGACTTAAAAGGTCGTTTGGTTGATTTACAAGCTTTTACAACTCAACATAAACTTAAGAGTAAAAGTTCTGTAAAAGCTGACGTATATGGGCATCTGTTTCAAGTTTATAGTTGTTGGAATAGGATCGACAAATAAAAGGACAGTATTAACGTCACAATGTCACATCCTCAATATAATATGATAACAGTGATCGTAGTCTTCAGATGAGTTGGCGACACAAATAATTGTACATTATTTTACTAGAATCACCGAACTGTCCTTTTTTAGACTAACGATATATGATGGTCGATTTAAATTTTTAGCTGCGTTACAATTTACGGTATGTATTGTGTAATTTATTGAAATTTGTATCTTGTAACAAATCTCAACAACAATATAGTATGTGCGCATCAGAGCGGAGCTGGTTTAATAAGGGTTGGGAAACGCAGGTTTAGAAAGTTCAGCAATATCACTAAGCCGTCATTTACAATTAAGTTATGTCGCCAGTCTTCAAAGACTTTTTGGCGATATTTGCGTAGTATCGAATTGAAAGGATTAAAAAATGAACTTCTCACGTGAGTCATACTAGCACGATAATATTTCTATAGGATCTTAATAATTTATTACTCGCATCTGAAATTACATATAAAAGTTGATATGTGTTTATTTGCAGATAATTTATAACAAACAATGGCTTTGTTCACAATACTATTGCTGTATAGTGAATGTATGGATATCAATTTCAATTGACAAAAATATTATTATCAAACAATGAGTCCCCGTCCAAATTGCGCGTTTTTACTGCGAGAAAATAAAATAAAATAAGTAACTATGGCACAGTAATACATATCTTATTTCAGTTGTGATTGGGCGGCATTCATATTTGCACAATAAATAATGTTGACACAAGGTTTTGAAGAACAATACACAATAACACTAAAGTTTGGTTAGTTTAAAAAATATGCATGACCGAAATAAAAAAAAAATTGATTCGAGATCATTCATTTGCTGCTTTTTTACTGCTGAGAAATCATATGCAGGGTATTTTAGATAGTTGAGTTATTTCAGAAAGACGGTATCATTCAAAATGCTAGCATATAAAGGACAATTTGAAATATCACCAGACATGCGCTAGTAATTTAATTTCATTCCTTTTTTCGTTTTTATTTTAATACACAAACATAATTCATTTTTGGATACACGGTTCTTCCGGAAAACAATATTGATGGTTATGGAAACAGAAGCGAGGATTCGTGATATTTTTATCGACCAATAAACTATTTCAAACGGTACAATAGTTTTTTGGATTAAATTAAATTTTACTTAGCGATTGTATTAAATAGACAGGTAATATTAATTAAAGCATTACAGAAACAAGTGTTTTTTTTTTAAATATTAGAATGATAAGTCTTAACAATATATATGTTGGATAGGTATTAAAAAATATTTGATTCGAAATACAATGTATATTTTTCATTATTTGGGATAAGTTAGCAGGGATTATTTCATTCCTAAAAAATGAACGATGAAGATAATTGAATTTGAAAAACAATAAATCAATGTTTCAAAAAAAAAACAAAAGGACTTAAAATTTCGAACATTTTTTGAATGCATAGTATTGTTTTCGAAACCTTGTTATTCTCGCCTCGTAAGACTCCGTTTTTCGTTGAGCTTATTTTCGAAAATACTAATAATTTATGAAGCACATGTGCCACGACTAGTATTGTTTCAGGACATATGGTTTTCACAGAATGGTCATTTGGGGGTTTTTAATTATAGGGGATTTTGTTAATTCAAAAGAAAAATAAGAATGATACTTAGCTGGAAAAAAACATAGACGAGGGTTCCGAGCTCAAATATTTCAGGGGCGGTTATTTTACTGTTACAGATGAGAATATCTTCAATCTGAAAGATACAAAATTTGACACGAATGTGTTTCTAATAAATTGTTGCAAAAGCTTCTGAAATATGAAGCCACAAGTCAGTGGCGGCAACAAAATCATAGAATAAATTTGTGGAAATTAATAGATCATGCCGTTATATTATTAATTATATTATCGATTAAAACGTACGCATCAAAATGCATTATGTTTCGTGTAATATAAGTTAAACATTATAACTTTGTTGTTCCACTACTTATAAATAACAAAATGAAAATGGTTGGGGTTATTTACATTCTTACTGGATGCAGAAAAAGGGTTAGTAAAGAGAATTTAGTTTAGATTTTGTCAACGACAGCTACGTGTTTTTAAAAGTTAGACTGTTATATACACGTACAAACAGATCCCATTCAATTTACATTTTTAGATAATAATTATATGCTGAAAAATATTACAAAATTTATGATTTGCGTCGGCGGAGGGCTATTTCAACGTTACTAATGGTATTCCATGATCAAGAGTTCAAATGTCAAAACAGACATTTCAATAAATATATTTTTAAATGATCTATGAATCTGTATCCAAAGTTAAAGGTGATTTCTTCCCTTAGCCACCCAATCTTAAAACAGAGTATTATAAAAGAGGCTAGCTAAAATGACGTATATTTAAATCCTTTTTAGTTATAATGAATGTGAAGATATCGACTTACAATTAGTCCTCGTTGAAAAAGATCTGTTGAAATGCTCGACATTGAGAGACTTAGGTTTTAATGACTAGTTGATAGTTAAATGTTTTTTTAAACAATAATGAACCGTATTTCCGATTATTCGTAAACGTTGCGATATTCTGATGATGCCTCCTAAAGAGACGAAACACGTGCAACATTTAGTAACACAACAAGTGTAATAACAAAGTTATCAAATTTAATTTTATATTAAAAATGAACTTCCACAAAGTTACCGTCGAATCTATCATTGACCGATTTGAAAGAGCAATATACCTTCGTAGGTACTAGTGAACTTATTATGTAAATATGTGGGCTTTAGGTTCTTGGTAAGTGGGCTTTACATGTTTAGCAAAAAAGGTAATGATTATTAATTTAATAAAAAGAAACTAAAAAATTATAAGTCATAGAAATTTATTGCCACACTAAAATACGGCTGTCACTGCTCTTCATATTGGACATATTTTTATGATAATCGTAAGTTGAGCTCTCAACTCAAATATAGTACTATTTTCACTAAATAAAATTAAGTATAAAATTAAATCGCAACGTTTACGAACTAAAAATTGATTCTAAGAGACACTGTAGTTTATTCGTACACGGTCTGATGATGCTTCTCAAAGAAACGAAACGTCTGTCACAAAGTGTAACACAACAAGTGGAATAACATTGTTTTTTATTAATAATGAACTTCCACAAAGGTACCGTTGAATCTATCAAAGATAATAAAAAAAAATACACAAATAAATAGTTTTAAGTTGTGTCAATTCTTGTATGTAGGACATTATATTAAAAAATAAAACAAATGTGTGCACTTATTCCAACTGATGAGTCGTTGATAACCGGTCCTGGTCTTTAATAAAAATGTATAATTAGTACAAAGAAATATGTTATATTTTTTAATATTTGTATTTTAATCACAATAGCGAAAATGCATTATTTATTAAAACGTATTCCTTAAATTTCTTTGATTTGTAAGGGGTAGAGTAAAACGTTGTTATCAATAATTTAATGTTCTGTCCCAGTCAAACTAGTCCAGGGGTGGGGAACCTTTTCATTTCTAAAGGACACATTCATTTATCTGATTCAACATAAGGCCGCAGTAAAGAAAGCATTGAACCCCCCCCCAAAACCTGTATAATTGTTGTATATATTTTTGATTAAAGTGAATATATTGCATTATAAAATTGTGTATCTATTAAAAAAATATCCTGATTTATTTTTAAAGAAAATTGGCACAATGTCAAAAGGCCATATCAAATGAGCCAAGAGGCCGCAGGTTCCCCACCACTGACCTAGTCATTCACCTCACCTAGATAGTTATCATAATCAACTGTAAGTGATTAGTTCAGTTACAAATGTTCACTGTTCTTTTTTTTAAAGTAGAATATATACAGTAATCAGTTATTTTCTAATTTTGTTATAGTTCAAATGCCTTCAAAGGTTCATAAAATGTCACATAATTGTTCAGCAGTTTTTGAGTAAGATGTCAACGTGTAGCGTTCACTCATAAAAGTTTTACAAAACTTATACATTTCTATGGCAGGAAGTTTCGTAGGTAACAAAAACATGTAGATACCAATTTCTTGGCCACTAATGGCACAAAATTCAAGATGGTCTTATGGATTTTAATTTATGAATATGTTTGAAATAGACTTAAAATATACCACGTATATATAGACCGTTAATGGAGCGAATGACATTGATATGTACTCAAAACTGTTTATGAGATAATGTACGAGTGGGTAAATTAAGGTATTTTGTAATACTGTTTTACCTGTGCATTGTATACAGTTAATAATTGTAGAAATAGCTTGTCGGCGTAAATGAATGTAACTGCATATCTGACGTTTACGATAAGTTAGAATTTAGTTAGAACTCCAATAAACGGTGAGGAATATACTTATCAAAATTCGTAAAAACGGAGTAAACAAAAATTGACAATTTAATTTCTGAATTAATGGAACTAGGTTTTATTTTCTCCGAAAAATCGAACCGTTTCCGAAATGAGAGAATCCATTGTCTTACTGTAGATGAAAAACTTTAAACACGACTATCAGACACGTGAAACTATTAAGTAAAAAAAATACACACATCACAAAATGCGTAGGTGGGCATCATGCCTGAAAATTATGTTTTTTTATCCCGCGTGAGACAGGTAATCGACTTTCTTTGAAATTAAATAAATGAGTACATATTCTACTCCGTTGTTGTTCATTTAAAAATATATATTTCCATCTTCAATACTTAATTCAAATAAAAAAAAAACATTTTAAGAACACAATTTTTACATGTCAGATATTGAACGTATGTTACTTTTTACTGATGGTTTAATTTAATTAACAATAAGTAACTAAAGTACATTTATTATCATCATTGCTCGTGTTTTATCGTAAGTCTACCAAAATATTTAATATGCCTTATCCTCTGGCAAAACAAAAAAATCATACAAATCACGAATAACCTTAAAAGCACCTCTGTCAATAATATGCAGAAATGCAAAAATAGTTCATTCACTTGCATTCATTGCGTTTCGGCTATTTTTAACGATAGTATAACAATATATTGTTTTGACGTATTTGACTATCATACTAGATTCAAAAATACTTTAATAATCGATATAATTAAATGGTATCTAAAAATATATTGTGATGTTTTTTGGTAACCAAAACGTTAGACGTTTCGAGGTATGAAGCACGTAGGGTTATACTGTACAAAAAAAAACTCGTAAAAAGAATATATTTCTTGTCGTACTATAAAACAAAAGGCTGGGTAAAAATAATAGTTCAAAGATTTTGTTCCGAAACTGTAAGAATTTTGTGACACTGACAGTGGAAGTTTATGCATGCAATGTTTTTATAAGATTTCAAAGAAAACTGATGAGCACACTCACTAACGACGGCTAGCTAATGCTAATGCCCCTTAAAGATCGAGTCTTATATTTTAAGGAAAAGTTTTTACCCATGAAATTTACTATCAACCAACAAAATCTTGACACTGTTAGACGACTAAAATTCAATATTTTTTTTATGATATAGGTAATTATTTATACGTAGATTGGTTCAGATCATTAATCTTTTACTACCAACAGCATCAAAATTAATATACTAAATTTATATAATATCTTTATAATTACATTCCAAGAGTTTAAAAGGTCTTGTCAATATATGTAAAAAATGTCTAATTAATTACTGATTTACAGATGAAAGTGATATGATACTTTTTACGATCGTAAATTTTAGAGTTAAATAGCCAGCCGTAAAGGGTCAAGAAATTTGGCGACAACATCTTCAAACGTCGTAAACATACTTAAAACTCCATTACCAAAATGAGGTACTTAAAAGATTTTTTTATACTTAACGAATCATTCAATCAACCTTTGCCTAATGCAGGGCTGTGAAGTCGTCAGTAATCGACTACTCCGAATCCTTTCAAAACATAACTATTCCTACAAAAAGCGATGAAACCACGTTTATTTGTTTCAAAACTTAACATAATCCGACAAAAAAAAATCATTCGTTCGATTCATGGATCGGAATATTTTAAGTCTGATTGATTCCGGTATGTTAAATTTTTATTGTGTTTATATTTATAAAATTGTATAGTTTTTCGACTAATAGACAGTTTTATTTTGTTTTTATTGAAAAAATAATACAATATGAAAAAGAGTCTTAATTTAAAACAAAGATTTTTTGCTTAGAACATAAAAACATTGTTTGCCGCAAAAATCGAAATGTTGATATATCTCCTTTTCTAATTAGGCGCTTTACATATTCGATTATGTATACATCCACCAAAAAAACATCATCCCGCAAGTATTTTTTTATAATGTTAAAAACACTATTTACTAACATTACACTTTTTATTATTTAAAAAAATCTGGTTTCGATGATGTAGCGCGACCTCTGAAAGAAAAGTCAAAAAGCGCTAGGAGGCAATTTTGGTGTCTTATGAAAATGGGTTAGGAATGACGAGAATTTGCAATCATTGTTGGAGTCGATTTGATTTCAAACGGCTGCACACAACCCTATCATCTGGTGTTACCACAAATACGATAATAAATATAAAAAATTACCTACCGGAATAATTAATTCTATCAACAACAAAAAAAACTCTTAAAAATCATAATATTTGATAAAGTCAAGAAGCTTCTTACAAAATCAATAGGCGTGGATTGTGCCAAGTAGGCGAAGAGCTGTTTATTCTTAGTGTAAATTTATTTCAGAAAAACCAATATTTCTTCGAATATTGAGAATTTATTGGAAGACATGAAATAAATACTTTTATTATTGACTGTTGATAAGATCGTTAAAGGCACTTAACGGGAATTATCAAGTATCGAAATAGCAGTGGTATCTGAACGATTCATAAAATAATACAGTAAACTCCCGATAATCCATGAGCGGATTAGCCGGGTTGGGGATTATATTTGCATGATTTTTTTAAAAATAATATGCGCGATTTACTTGGAGCGTTGATTGATTGGCCACATTGATTTACACTTTTACACATATCGAATTACTTTTAGACAAAAATTAAAACACTTAAAATATACATGTATTTAAATATATATATTCAATACCTAATAATTACCATATTTGCACATACTACCAAGAATAACTTACTTTTAGGGAGTTCACTGTCAATACTTGGTGGAAAGGTATTATATTTAAAAAAAACACACTATTCCTCTGTACTTTATTTATAAAGGTCAGGGCCGGTTTCGCTCATGGCGAGTATTGTCAACTGATAATAAATATAATTTGACAGTGTTATGTATACAAAAAAAAAATGAAAAAGTGTAAACAATTGAAATTGAAAAGAGTTTACAAATTACAGTAGAAGTGATTCTATAATTACACAAAATTAAAATGTTTAACACCTCGAACATATTTATTTTTTTTAAAAACGGTGTGTAATAAACGCCTCAATCTTTCAAATTTTAAACCTCGAATCTATCTCTTTTCATTGCATTCACATCAAATCGATTAACTAAGTACATTTGGGTATAAATCAACGATAAATACATGCATTTAAAAATCAATCTGTCCAACATTCCTATTGAAATAGTGCATACTATCAACCAAAACAATTTTCTTTACCACGATAAGAAGTCAAAGAGCTATTATTGCATTAATTTATCGTGTTTCATAACCAATTAAAATATTTATGGATTTAAAAGTGAAATCATCGTACCCATATATTAAATTCTAAGTTATTTCCCAAAAGACGACATCTGTTGGTTATTTATTACCAATAATAAGCGATAAAAAATAAACGGGAAAATTTGAATCGATTGGTTATTAAATACCTGTTGTGAAATTCCGTGAGAAATATTGAGATCAAGAATTTAACGTTAAAAAAACTTGGAAGTCAACCGCATTTTCATAAAAAAGTATAATTAGTTTTTTTTAAATTATTAGCTATTCATGTATCTAATAATAAATTATAAGTCAATGGAATGCTACTGTGACTGTTGATTTACTTGGGTGTTACTTGGAAAAGATCTATTATAATTAGCAGTTATTTTAGTTTCTTTTTTATAATTCATAAAATATTTGGTAGTACAGATAACAAGAAACAACGCCGTACATTTGTATTGTGTTTTGATCTCACCAGAGAAGAAACTCAACGAGAAAGGTATCTGTAACTCTCACGCACAGAATGTTATAACAAAATTTAAAATAGAAAGCAGGGCTGTGGAGGTGGAGTCGGGAGTCGAGGATTTTGTCCGAAGTCGGAAAAATCTTACGACTCCGAACAAAACCCGAAAAAAATATGAATGATTCGTATTCAAACCACAAGAGTCTATTGTGTTGCGACTTTATGCTAAGCTGACGACCTGCTAGATCAGAGGTGGGGAACCTTTTCTTCTCTAAAGGCCGCATTCATTCATCTTTCTTTCTTTCAACGACATAAGGCCGCAGTAAACACCGAGAAATTTGAAATCCTCAATTTGCTATACTTTTCCCCCAGATATCCGAGAAATTTGAAATCCTCAATTTGCTATACTTTTCCCCCAGATATCTCCAAATCTCGTTTTTCCGGAATTGGCCAGAAGGTCGCGGGTTCCCCACCTCTGTGCTACATGATCTGATGGTAATATATGTAAGTTAAAATTAAATTATTGAACATTTTCTTTGGAGTCGGAGTCTTTTTTTTATCCGACTCCACAGCCCTGTAGAAAAGTTCTTGTATACGATTTAGACCTGACCGAGACTCAAACACAGATTCACTTAGTCGCTACGGAAAAGCTAGTAAAATTACTAATGTGCTACAGAAAACGATATCTAGAAGAATCATTTGGAGAATTATCTTATTATATAAAGCATTAAACATAAAAACTCGGTAAAATTAATAATGGACAAGTAGGATACAAGTAAATTTGGTAATAATTTAATTCTTAGATAAACAGTCGAACTCGGTTATTATGATCACGGAAATAGCGAGATCTTGGATGTAATGAGGAAACATTCGATGACGTTTATGGTTTTCTCCATACATTCATTCACTTTTATAAAGAGTAGTAGTTCGGGTATACCGAGCAAAAATATCGTTAAAAATTCAAAACAATGAGAGTGAAAACAATGAAACCATTATTAATTTTAAATTTGGATTGTAGATTGACAGAAAAATGTAATATGTGTGTAAATAAATTATAAATGTGTATTTTTGTGTTATGTGACCGCTGCAGATACTTCATGTCTTCATGTGATGGGTACGTTTGTAAGCATTTAAAAATACCTATTTCAAATTCCAAATTCAGACGGTCTCATCTTCCTCGTAATGACCAAGTTCGACTGTATGTCTAATTAATTGCAAGAATTTTATTTGCTTTATTCAAATGAAATAATTTCAAGCGCGGTCTATTCTTACCATAGGAGTCGCCATACAATTCAATTTATATTCCAACCATGTACAGTATGTTCTACCATTCCGATTCATTCTGTTTACATACATTTTAATGTCCCTAACCAAGTACATAGATTGGCATATAAATGAAGTAAGTATACCGTAAGCGGAAGATAGAAATCGTATCGCCACATTACCACGAGAGGGCACTCCAGCAACGAGGTTAAACATCCATTAATCCTGACTTGGAGAAATGTATCTGAACTGCAATTACTGGAATACCAACCCAGCGTGATCCAATGATAGATAGGTACACCGAGCAGTGGCGTACATGTAATAGTTTTCGATACATCGATGAAACAGACGTGACAATAAACGCATGCAAAATGCGTTGCATAAAAATAGATCAATACACTTTTTATGGTGTTCACTGTCAATACTTGGTGAAGGCATTATTTTAATAAAAACACAATATTCCTTTGTACTTTATCCCACTTCATTTAAAAGTATAACAAACTAACTACTTGGAAGCGGGAAAAACACAAAATTATCATTAATTATTAACTTTAGTAATGTAGCATTTTATATCACTTTGTCAAAAATTTCCCAAATTTTAATTATGTTTGTAATTACCATCAGTCACCACTTGAAATATATTAATCTTTGATATTTTTTAAAATTATATGTTAGAGGTGTAAAACATTTTAATTGTGGGTAATTATAGAATCACTTATACTGTAATTTGTAAATTCTTTTCAATGTCAATTGTTGTTTAAACATTTTATTTCAATTTATTTCTGCGAAACCGGTCCTGACTTAAGAATAAAGTTGAATAAAGTACAAAGGAATATTGTGTTTTATTAATATATCAATGCACCGTCTTCAAACTAAGTATTGTACATACAGTGATAATATCTATTAGATATTGAAAATAAAGTTGTTGGGAAAATATTGTATACGTATCCAAATGAAACCGCTAAGTGGGCCAAATTAAATATTACTAGTGTTTGGAGGCTCTGAAAGTTTCAGTGTCTTCAAACACCATTATATTTACAAACACCATTATTAAACGCAAATTATAATATGTTATTGTGTAACACGCCAAAAAAATCTGGTCTTGGATTAAATCCAGGTGAAGTCCAGTCTAAGCTCTTAAAATCCGATCAAGATGGTAACCCTAGCTGAAACCAATTCAACAGTAAATTGACTTACATTTTAATGAAACTTCTATTTTCTTGGACCGTAGAAAATCTTTAATTGGGCAGCATGCGACGCTTAAACAGTGTGTTGGACATCGCTGAGTAAAAGTGTAAATACCGCCAAGGATAATAGTTTTTTTACAACTTTATAATATATTTTATGGTAGAACTAAAATTTATACAAAAATAAATATAAGCTCTCATCAATAAACCATTAAAAAATAAAACCTCATAAATATTCATATCGCAGTAAACTTTTTGTTGTATTTAAAGATGTGACACGTGGAGAGATCTGATTAATTTAATGATTCGCAGAATTTTATACCGGTTTAGTAAGCAATGACACCATTCTTGAATACATTAAATCCACATGCAATAATTTATTTTTACTATGATAACTTATGCTAGACTATACGATAGAAAGTTGATTTTTTATAGATTGGGTTACGTTAGAATCTAAGACTTTTGGCTGTTGAATCTACACAAAAGAACAAACAGTAGTTATCAGATTGAACAAAACATTGTTCGCGACCAATGTATCTTTCTGTAACGAAGCATACGCACTCACATTATAATTTTCCTGTCAGCGCATGCGCATGGAAAGAGCGTAAGCGACTAATGTTTTTTTTATTGCACATCACACACACTCTAGGTCCCTGTCCACCTGACCCGACTCCAGAGTCCTGTTTTAAAAAAGAAAAGAGTGTGTTCCCTCTCCCACAAATTATTTTGCAATTCTTGTTGTGCATACAGACCGCTACTTCTAATTTCAGTATAATGTCGCCCGCAGATATCAAAAGTGTGGCCATTTAATAAATATATAATATTAGTATTATAGATGTATGAGTACATATTTGTAAGATTTTAATTACAATATGTAATAGGTATCAAGCAAATTTCAATGAAATTTCAAGTATTAGATAAAAAATATCAAAAGTATGTATGTGTATGTTTTTTTTTTATCATACAAGGTAATGAAATCTTTTTGATATTAATGAAAATGTTTCTATGCACAGTGTATTCCAGAAACATTACTCTAACGAATAGCAATAAACAGATGAACAATAAATATAATTTAATAAATATGATTGAAGCACGCCAATGGACATCTAGACAATCCGCTGCGAGCAATCGTTCATAGTAAAATTGTCGTGAAGTAGCGATACCTCAGGCAAAGATAATGACGATCATCAGCCGAGCAACGAAAGCGATTCCCGACACGGCACCGTGTTGGCAACGCTGATGATGAAAATCACAGTGAATTAAGTGATTTATATGCATTACTGTCGTGTCAACAAGATGGGCCACTTTATTGGCTCGGATATCGCACGAAGAGTTGCTTGGGCCAATTCGACTTTCACTTGTCGATTTGAATACAATAGCTCGAATATTTGTATCTACTTAACTTAACGGTAAGAAATTTAGTACATCAATGAAAAGAAATTTGACAGGTGCGCGCGGAAGACAATGAATGTGTAATTCGGAAAAACCTTACTAAAAATTACATGTAAGCAACACTTTATTATATTTTCTACAATAATTGATGTTAGACAGTTTTGATTGAAGGCAAAAATAATTAAAATAAGGCTTAGTATTAAAAGGATTTTCGGTTTGATCATTTTCACTTATAGTGTAGCTCCCCATAGAGCTCTGTTTGTTTACAATATTTTAATTTTGAATTAAAATAAAATATTATATGCGCGGATGGTTGTGATAACAGATTGAAAATATAAAATCAAGTTCACTTGTACCAGTGAAAACCATCCAATCCACTAGTGCAATTATTTTTAACCATTAAAATAGTATGTGGTGAAGTCAAAATACACATAATCTTTATATTAAAGAATAATTTATAGATACTATAATAATTATTATTTATTACAAATCATGTTTATTAGATATAATTTGTCTGCCTAAATGTATTTTCAATCCTTTTATCATCAGCTTAACTGGCACCTTCTCGTATTGAAGATTTAGATTTGCCATAAATAACTCAAATGTTTTTCAATTCATTCCCGATCCCAATGAGGGTCATACTTTTTTTACACTGTACATAAGTTTCTCACTCTTTATTCGAACGGCATAGTGACGGAAACACAGAAAAAGGTAATCACTAGTAGTTAACTAATCATTATCTTTACTACCAGTTTCTTTTATGATTGGTTAAAGGCAGGGAAATGGAGTCGGGTAAAAAGAAATCGACTCTGACCCGATTTTAATTTTCCAATCATTTCTGTTTAACTTACATATCTGTATACTATCAGATCATTCAAGTCACTAGAACAATTCAACCACCCATGTCTTTTGAATACAAATTCATACATGGATTGAAAAATCTTTCAATGAATGTTCGAAGCAACAGGACCGTCAGTGACATATGGAAGTTGTACAATATAATTGGACAAAATATCAAAATAAACCAAATGGCAAAGTTGTGAAATCGCCACACAATATTTTAAAACAAATATCGAATTTATAATAACTATGCACATAATTGTTATAGGAAATGATTTTTTTGAATATTTATTGAATACATTTGACAGATCGTATGCTAGTTGTGCTAGGTGTATTATTATAATATTGAATCGCAGGCGGAAGAATAACAGCTAGTCGGAGCGGAGGTTGGAGATATATCTCGCTGTGCTGGGTCGTCGAAGACAGCCGTAATTGGCGTTTGTTTGTTGTTCGTCTCTACATCGCATTACGTCCCATTATCCAATTGAGCTGAACATCTAAGAGCTGAGCAACCCTCGCTGCCTCGACGGCAAACTTCGTCTAATGTAATACGACGGTAGAGATGTCAATATAGCATGACATCAATTCACCACATGAAACATTCGTAGGTATACCAATCGAGAATAATTGAAATGCATAATAACGTTTGGCTGAGATTTAGTGTACATACATTTCATTGCAATTCTAACTTGTGATTTTTCTTGGTTAACATTGAAAATTTCACGTAAAACCCTGACTGATAAAGTAACAGATGGGCAGAGAAATTTTTCGTTTAATAATTTCATAAGATTTAACATTAATTGACAACATTTCGATTATAAAATTACATAGTTTATATTCAGTAATATATTATCTAAAATCTAAGATAGCATTTTAAACATTGAGAGATTTTGATCAGGCCAGGAGGCCAGGTGGTATGAATCATATTTTTTATTAAAAAATACTATCTAGAATAGACTTGAAGTACAAATATTGTCGGTATTCTGAAAACCTTGTTTTGAGATAATCGACATTTTTTAAATATCACGAAGCGAACAAAAATGTAGCGAGTCGATAGACAATAAGAAGACAAATAAACAAACAACAATTGACGATTTTTTGTATATTGGCAGAAGGAGATAAGTCTGAGAAACCTTATTTTAAGAGAGTCTTCATTTTAGATAATCATAAAATTTAACATCTCTTTTAAAGAACTATAACGGTTACTTATTGTTTCAACCACTTTCAAATATTATTCAAAAATAATAAATAACTTTAAACGGAATTGACCCGACATTTATTATGTTCAAATTATGTAAAAATACCCAGAATATGACCGAACTTATTTTTTCAGAAGATATAGTGTGTTAAAATCTATGTACATATCTGCTTTCATAAAAAAACAGACGGTTTTTCACTAAACGTTTTCTGCCAGTATTTCTAAGCTATTCAACACACACTTTTTAATATTATGAATATCGAAAAATTCGCTAAAAAAAATAATCATAATGAATATATTTTTAATGACATGTAAAGAAAAACCGTCAACAAATACTAGAGCAGGGGTAAGAGAACTTGTTAGGTATAAATACTGTGCAAAATTTAATAACATTCGAAACTATGTGGAATCTGTGTCGTTGATGCCAGAACCATTTTTGATAATTTACATACTATTTTATACTGTATTTAATTGTTACGCATGTTTAGTTATATTATTTTATCATGAGAAAATGTATTGTACAACTATTATACCGCAGACAGCATTATACATGTAATAAATGAGTCGTATTATTTGAATAATGCAGTACTGTGGAGTCGTAGTCGGAGGAAAAACGAGTGACTATTTTTTGATACATAATAAATATAATTCAAAAAAATATGCATTTTATTTGATATTAAAAATGCCCAATGACTTACAAGACTCTTTTTTTAAAAGTGAAATTTTATAATATTTTTTATATCGGACTCGGACCATTTATAATTACTGGAGTAAGAGTTTTTTCACGACCCTACAGCCCTGAAAATATGTCTTTTGTTTAGTCGTCTCTTTACCAAACAAAAAAAAAATGATGGTCAAGCAAGTTATTGCATAAAGCAAACCCTCGCCAGACATCAAATTAATACAATGACTTTTGATTGACGTTAATTTACTTCGGAAATATTAGGGGGTGATAACCTGTGTCCATCATTCATCTGAAAATATTTTTGATTTTTGTATAACAATAATTGTTCAAAACAAAATACATAATCTAAGCTTCCCCTCCTTCTGGCTTAATATGTTTAACGGTGTTATGTCAATAATAATTCTCAATAATAATAATAATAAAAATATTTATAAAAAAAATAAAAATAGATTTTATCGAACTGATATTTGATAAAAATCTCGAATTAGTCCTTACAAAAAATGTGTTTTATTTTAACAAATATTTTTTTCTTAATTATCCATTTAAAAATCAGAATCAGAAGTCTCTGGAATTTACTTATTCAATCCGTAGTATTTTTGGACAAGAAGCGCAGGCGGATACCGGCACTTTAATCGCTATCAATGTCATTCAAGATGCCAAATACGAACATTATAAAAGAAATACAATGGTCCAAATGAAAGTTTAAAAACACCGAAAGGCGATT
The DNA here is from genome assembly GCA_031772345.1 of Himalopsyche anomala. NCBI lineage: Eukaryota > Metazoa > Arthropoda > Insecta > Trichoptera > Rhyacophilidae > Himalopsyche > Himalopsyche anomala. The sequence continues at coordinate 25,479,790 of CM062825.1, read as the reverse complement.
CAAAAAATTCAACATTCTACGAAGCAACGTAGAATATTATATTTTACTAATGATGCTGAGTTTACTTTGATTATAATCACGGTCGTAAGGCAAAGTTAGTTTCCCCCTCGAGTAGACAGACACGAGACAAATTCCCCGTATTGTGGGCTGGAAGATGTTCAGCCTGATGAATCTCCGACATGACGGTTGGGAAATATGAAATTAACTTCATAGGACAGTAGTTGTGTCCTCCTCGACCAGAAATAAACTCGCTTGCAATTAGTATCACGCGGTAAAAAAAGAGTTCAACACAAACAACAACGTCTGCTTTTGATTTATATATTCATTCATTATAATTTTGACATTTTTTTCCTCGAAAATAATTTGTTTTGACGCAGCTTTTAAATGCTCTACGATTTTTTTAAGCACACCGAATTACTTTACATATTTCAATCATTGCTACATTACGCGCAGATATTCATTAAATTGTAGACGTTAAACTGTTAGAAAAACATTGTGCCCGAAAAGTTCATTTAAGTTGTCCAACCAACTGTCAAAACTTTGATTTATAGTTTCGTGTAATATAATATTTTAATTTAATAGAAAATTTCTTGGTTTTTAACTCTATTTCCATGTAGTTTATATTTATAAAACAGGCAAACGATTTGGTATCTAGATTAATCGATTTTATTTGAGCGACCCATACAAACAATAAACGCTAATAAATTACCGTTGATAACTATTTATGTGGAAACTTTCGTTTAAAGGTTGTCTTAACGATAGCTTAACGACAGCTTTTAAATATATAACATAGTTCATACACAACTTAATATTTTGCTATATTTTACGTTTTTACTTTTTAAGTACATAATTTGGTAATGAAGTTAATGTTAGTTAGTAAGTATATTTTTCTTTTTTTCATAATGCACTGTATCCATGGACTATCAGACAATAATTATAGTGATATAACTATATACATGGGAAACTATTACGTAGTATTTTCACTTACCTAGAACAAGTTCCCTTGCCAAGGGTATGCAATAGTGCACTTGAAAAAAAGTCAAGCTTAGAAGAAGTGTGGACAGAAGAAAGGTGCTGCAGCGAGACATTTTCGAGGCAGTTTCCTTTTTTTTCAATTGATCATCGTCGACACCTGAAATAAAATAAAAACAAATTGTTTAACATTATGTTTTAATTATTTTAGGCCTTTTTATTAAAAGTAATATTTATTGTATTTTAAAAATATAATAGTGAAAAGATATACACAGAGACAAGATAAGACTGGATTTGGTTTGGTTGCGATGTTTACAGGTTCGAATCAAGGATTTGATTCGAAAGTATGGATATCTCGATTATTTACCAATCAACCGATCCTAAAAATGGAGCGTAGCGTGGTCCATTACATAAAACTACTATTCTTGCCCTAGCCACATTAATTACTATCGTCGGAAAATAGTGGTTGAGTCACTGAATAACAAGCAGTTTTCGTTGGACAAATTTCATTAAGGTACGCTCAATTGAAAGTCTATATGCTTCACATTGGGAGCAGATGTGGTAACAACATTTACAAAAAAATAGCTAATAATATTTTACGTCGCCGACCAAAATGAAACTTCTATTATATTTGAAGATAATCTTGATATGAATAAAGATTATTCTAAAAACATCCGGTTTATAAAACAAACTTCTTAGTAATCGTTTGGCAATTTACCTACATCAAATGAATCTTCACCAATTTCCGAGTAAATTGTTTAGGTTTTTATAAACACATACAGAAAATTCTTGAGAACGGCTTATTTAGTTATAATCGACGATAAAACATAAATGCGTACATTCATTGACTTATGCAATTGATACGTGAGCTTAGAAAACAAAATTAATAATTGAAAAATGTGTTTCCTCTGAATATAGTTATAATTAAAATGCTTCTGAAAGCGGCGAAACATGTACCCACAACCAGTAGAATATTAAAGTTCTCTTTACGTTTATTAAAAATGATTTTCCACAGAAATGCCATCACCATAAGTTGAAAAAATCATCATTATCGATTGGGTTACATTAGACCAGCCATATTCAACCTGCGGGCCCAGTAAGCTCTTACCAAATCGTGGATTTCAAATTCCTCGGTGAACTAAAAAAAAAAGGAGTATACCATAAATATGTTGCGGCCCACGTAGAGAAGCAAATATCGGAATGCGGCCCGGAGGAAAAAAAGCTTGAGTATGACTGCATTAGACGAAAAATAAGTTTGAAAAATACAATCGTAATCACACCTGTATAATATCGTTGATATTTGGGCATAACTTGATAACTGCAAACTTTACATGAGGGAAATTCCATCTATGGGTCACATATAACATTTTTGCATACTCACTTTTTCATTATTATTTTTTTGCTACTTGAGCATAGTTTAGTTCCATTACTCATTTGTTTTTGACTCATTGTTATTAGTTTTAATCTATTATATTTACATAACTTTATATAGATATATTTTTCATCTGTTTTTATTATCCTTATTAAAAATGTGGAATTAGAACAAAAAGTATTGTATTTCATAATACAGTGGAAACCCCAATTACACTATCCCGAATTACGCGTTGGCTTGAAATATTCGCCGCAAATCCCCCAATTGCACTGTAGCATTCTATTGTCGTTGCCACGAGACGGTTGTCTGTGAGGCGCATACAGTAAAATGTTGGCTAGTGTCTGTGTATTCAACACGTGCCAGGCTATCCACGTATAGCCGGGCGACTGTTTGTGTTGAGTTTTGGCGCACTTTGCATTTTATCACTTAGTAACTAAATATTTCGTTCATATTTTTTTTGGCAAAACTACGGGAAATCTTAGTTTTGCATTTTTTGCGGAAAAAACCTAATTTTGTATGAGATTCACTCCCCCAATTACACTGTCCCGACTTTAGTGTAAATGGGGGTTTTACTGTATAATATTTTTCCACCAAGAATAGGAGGAGAACTCATTAAAAGTTACTAATTGTTCTATTCAACGGTCGTCGATAAAAAGGATAAAGAGTGCATGATAATTCCTTATGTCTTATTTGAAACGTAGTGAACGAAAAGTAGTGAGGAAAACTGAGTTGGTGCTTTGGTAAAATGTACACTTTACTGCGGTTAAAATTTACGAGGAATCAATTTGATTTGGGATGTTTGTTTTACAACGAGTAAAATATAAACAAAACGTATTTTCGAGTACGGCTTAAAATAGACGATAGAAGATTTCTGCGTAATATCGAAACGGTGGTATAAAGGTGTCTGGCAGGCATTGACTTGATGTATTGGTGTATTTATCGGCACGCATTTACAATTGGTACAACAAAATCTTTTTAAGGCCAATCATCAGTTGAATTATTATTTTAAAATGAACTTATTAAGAAGAACAACGGCAACTATGAATCAATTATTAAGCTCCAAATATTGAACTAAATCGATTCGATGGAGAATTTCTTATTATAGAATAATTCAAGGCTGGGAAAACGAAGTCTCATCATACGTTTCTTATTTGAGCGTATTGGTTTCCTTCGTGCGTCTAAGATTCCTGCCAATTGCTTTTCTTCGTCACATTAGAAGCCACCGCCGAGTATATCCTATGGATAGAGCCCGATGGTTGTCCAGGACGCCGGAATCCCGTCGGTCAAAAGGAGTGGCAAGCAAGATTGAGGCCCTCGTAATAGAACCGTGCTGTTACATTATAATATATACATACACCCAGTCTTAAGAATTAGCTGTTCTATAAATATTAAAAACCAAAAAAAATTATCTCTAATATGAATCAAAGGCATAACAAAATTTGGCTGAGTTAACTGATACATTAAAACAACATATACGTAAGTGCATTTAATCGTGCATATTACTATTTTCGCAAAGAAATGTAAACTGGAACACTAGTAAAAGTTAGTTCGTTATTTAATATAAGCTCTTGTTAAAGTAACAATCCATTTTGACAATGAAACACAATTATGTGACATGTTTCTTTAATGATTCTCAAATTGACCCGAGGGCAACTTGATGTTTGTCAATTGATCGTAACTGTCAATACATCGATAGACATAATATATTGCGATGTTTGTAAGCATCATAACAAGTGATTGTCCATAAAAACTGCATTGAGCAATTCAAAAATAATTTATTAAAATCATAAACAACTTATTCAAATATAAACGAATCTGCCCGGTGAAATCATTATATATTATATTACACAAAAAGTTGAACCACACAATATTTACGTAACGTAACCCCGAAATTTTGTTTTAGTTCAAAATTTAATATGTCGATGTTCGAAGCAATGGTAACTCCTTCTCAATGACGGACTGGTTTTCAACTACATATATCCGTGATCCTGATTTTTATAATAATAATCAAATCAGTACTAAAAAAAGAGTAATTGTTGGCTTATATTTACTGAATGAAAACCATGTCCGACTGCGCTTGGAAAACGGCAAATAAAAACCCCATTTTGGGCGTTATCAATCGCCTGTTAAAATCATTAAGAGTTTTCATCCATAAGAGAATTTAAAAAAACTATGGGAAATATTTATAAGCTATAAATATGCAAAACGGGGCAAAAAATACCAACGTCAAATAAATATAAGCTTACATGTGTTTTATAGTTGAGAATTTATAAAATGGTTTATTTTAACCATTATTGAAAAAGGATTTGTTTTAATAACACTTGGGTAAATAGATATTAAAATTTTGTGTTGCTCTTCATTTTAAAAACTAACATTTTTTTTGCGATTCATAAAAAACATCCGATTTACATGTGCACATTGAAAGCTTTTAAACAAAATGTTTAGAATCGAAATTGTTTCTTTCGTGAAGAGCTTTTTAATAAAATATGGATTGAACACGGATGTTTGCAGTTATCGCAAGAAAGATGATGTGATGATGGAACAATAACGGCGCACAATATCTATCACGTGTGCTTTTTAATAAAGCTTTCTAGGCTAGTACGAATTATCTCAAGTACAGTGCCGTGCTTACAATTTCATCTAAGAAAATAAAATTTCTTTAACTCGATGGTTGCCACATACGAGATATCTCGTGAATTTTTTCGTGCTCAACAGGCCAAATACGAGTTATCTCGTCAATAACTAATTAAATTAATAGTAGCAAATTATAGCCGGCCTGCTAGGTAATTACTATTAATTATTTACGGCAACGAAAAAGTTAAAAAGTTAATTTTCAATTTAAAAATCGAATAAAGATTCGCACATATTAAAATCAGACGATGGATAAGTGAAGTGAAGGGAGGAGTTAATTACCTTGCGAGTTTTTTTTTAGCTCTTCCGAGACGAATCGAAGTTAAATAGTTTTCTCTAAATTTCCGGGACAATTTAGTACTCATCCGGAATACGGGACGACGATTCAAATTCCGGGACAATCCCGGCCAATCCGGGACACCTGGCAACCCTATCCACAGCCCTGGTCAAAAGACTTTACTATACTATGTCCATTAAATTTTGAATGGAATTACATTTTATTTGCTAACATATTATAATCACGTAATGCGAAGTAGAAAAGAAGGTACTACAATATGAGGTGTGCAGTTATTCAATTTAAATATAAAGACACTATGTTTGTCTAGACTTGGGAGACATTTTATTATAATCCGTAAAACTTTTAAATAGATACATCAGCGTTTCAAATTTATGTGTTTAAAAATATATTCAAACTATTATTTAAATTGTATTATCATTAAAAGGATGTACAATAAACCCTAGTAATCATAACACAGTTAGAAATTTAAAAAAACCTTAGATTTTTATATATATAATATGTTATATAGTTTCAGTTTTCTTCAACGATTGATGATGCTATTTCTGCAGGCCAAAAAATAAAAATAAAACATTTCTATTTGGTTAGTGATTGGTAGGTAAGGTACGTTACTGAGCTTGAATAAACACTGGCCATGTGAATGTTTTGATTTTTAATCGTTCAGTAGAAGCACGCAAGATCCTGGCTTACGTTTTCTCGGTACGGGAAGTAAAGTTTATCTTTACCATCGGATATTAATCAGGGCATAGTAACACGAGCTTTTTTACTTTCTGAAACTATACCTATAAAATATGAGATAAAAAATATTACAATATTTATTTGTCGTAATTTATCTATTTGTAATGCTTTTTTAAAAAAAAATCTTCTACGGTTGGCCTAAACAGCAATTATTATAAGCAAGATAACAGTGCGAGATTTAGAAATGTATAGCTCATTAGCTGAGCCCCTGAAAAGTGAAGTGAGCCTAGTGGTATTTAAGAAGAAAATAAGTTCGATAGGTTATAATATTCTACATGTCTGAACTTATTAAATACACACTGCAATAGTGTTTTCTTCCTAAAATAAAAATATGCAATTAATAAAAACACTTAGTAAAAATGTGATCGGATTTAGAAAAGAGAAAAGTGTCGATCGTCATTTTGCTACTTGGCTTACTTCACTTCTCAGTTGTCACATCAAATTTAAATGTTGATTAATAATGTCTAAATGTATCTAGAATCAAAATAATTTATGCCAAATTGTCAAACCTTGACCAAGTAGTGGCTACTTGGTAATTGATAGTTTTAAAATATTTGCTGCTTTTAGATTATTTTAGTAAGACTAAAACTGTCAACAAACACTTGAATACAAGTAAACAAACATTCTTACTACTAAAATTATCTAAGTATTTCAAAAGTACACCAGTAATATTCTATTGAACAAAACCGAAGATTAATTTGTTTGCAGAGCCATCGTCAGTATAATGTTTAATTTATTTGCATAAACTGCAGCACGCTATATCGAATAATAAACATGTTAGAATGCTTGTAAATATTAATGACATGCATTTTGATACTTATATAGTATACAATAAATGCTAAGCCATGGAGTCGTTTAAAATTAAAACGGCTGAAACTCTGACCTTAAATTAAAACCAGGGTTGTGAAGTTGGAGTCGTGAAAATTGACGCTGACTAAAGATGATCTGATGGAATACATATAGATATAATTAAAATGAAATTATTGAAAAAAATCCTCGGAGTCGTTTTTTATTTTAAAGCCGGAGTCGGAGTCGTCTTTTTTTTTACACGAGTCCACAGCCCTGATTAAAACACAACTCTGAATTCGGTTTGAAAAAACTGTTCTAAAAAATTTTCAAACATTATTCCACCGGTAAATAAATCGATAAAAGCTAATGGAGCACCACGATACAACATCGTGACGGATTCGAAATACGCGAAAACCGTCTACAAAATGTCTACCGAGACTTAAAATATTATTTATATGACAAGTCGCGATGACAAATGACAGTCTTTGCTGATTCGAGCGGGCAGATGTATCCGTAGGCATGCAAAATGAATCCAGGAATGCAAAATGTACTAAGTATGGTTCTTAATGACACCTACGCACATCTGTGGAAGTAAATGTAAGGAGTAGGAAGAGGTGAACGAATGCTCCAAGACGTCTTGAATGTAATTGCGTTCGCGAAAGCGGATGCTTTTAATTTTGCCTGAACACCAATTATTATCCGCGAGACATGTAAATAATGCTGTGAAACATGCAGTATAAGGACCATGTTGGTATTCTTTGTTACGAAGAACTATGTTTTGTTTCGAGGAATTTAAAATTAAATCCAAAGATCAGGTTAATTGACGATGAAGTTAATAAATCACATATCGTCAGTGCTTCGAATTTTATGCCGATTGTAATTAGTAGTCTTTCATTTTTTTCCTGTAGAAATACAGTATAGTGCATATTATGTGTTATTTAATTAAGCATACGTTTTATCATTATCCATCCTAGGCTTGCACTACTCGGAGGCTAAAAATAGGGATACTGAGCCGTCATAATTATCATTGCGTAATAAAATCTCAAAAACCATAATTCCTTTTTTTAGTTACTCAGGTAGTATTTTGTCAAAATTCTCCAGTTGTCTTTACTGAAGGCGACAGTATACTGGATACAATTACATACCCAATGTAACAGTTGGTGCAATTTAACACAATGTTTCCAATAGTCCTTTCTTTTCATTATTAACCCGTAACATGCCATCCTAAAGAATCACGTTCCCTGCCATGACGGCATCTCAGTTTAATTGTTTATTGACAGTATTTAAACCTAAGTTAACAGCTAAAAAAATAATTTTATAAAGGTTTATATGCTAGAATACCTAAAATGATAAATACTTATTGACAATATTAAGAGAAATATTGAATGACTTAATGACAACTATTTACGATTGAATGATGGGCATGAAGGTGGTAAGAAAACGTCTTAAAAATCAGACCTTGTTTCACATTTTTTTTAGAGAACTAGCTTAATGCAACGATCGCCACAATTATTTTACAAACTCTGATTTGGGTATCTCATAATTAATATAAAATTAAATGCACAAATTGTAATATCTTCAAAATTTGTTACCTCACTTCCCGTCAATAAAATGAATGTTTGCTAAATATTCGATAATATTTAAACATACGATTAACTTATGTGGGAGTTTATGAGTCAATGAGCAGAGAACAAACACAATACTGTAACGAACTGTGTGTACTTCAAAATATTGAATGGCATAAGTATTGCATACCTTGGCAAATAATCAACTTTGTATTTGCAGTTTTTGGCCACACGTAGTTTCCAAGTCTCGTGTCGATGCGTTGGTAAAAAAAATTGAACTGGCATTTAGTCCTTCAGTAAAGACAAAAGTAATTATAATTAATAAATTCAATTGATTTGGTGTTCAAAGATTAATAAAAAATATTTACGTTAACCGACAGCTAAACAATTGCTGAAAATATCTCATCTGTTTCAAATCACGGTGGCGTGTTGTCATTACATATAATAACATGTTATATTTTAATACAATATAATCGATCGTATAATCGTAAACTAAGGATGCACATATTCTAGTAAACATAAATGCAGATTAGAATTAAAATGTTAATATTTTTAAATAAAATGGCGATTTAAATATTTTCCACCGCTATTATTAAGTAGTGTACACCAAGCAAACTCTAATCTAATGCATAATAATGGTGTATCTTTACCGTAATACAACTAAAATTTGTTAACAAAAAAACGATGATTGACGATATGACAACATTTATACAATATTGAAATTTTACCAAGCACCTTCAGTCGAAATCTTTTTACAAATCGAATTATTTACACAAGTGTTTAGTTTGTTCCGATTCTTCAAAACATCAAAAGAATATCAAAATAGTAATTAATTGTTTAAAAAATAATTAATTTTTAACGCATCAATTAAACTATTTGGTTAATGTTCGGAATCAATTCGGCTCCGTGAAGCAATTCAATTTTCCCGCGTCAACATGATAATATAACATCAGGTCATGTTTACATGCACGTCAGAAACCAAACCTTTGGATCCCAGCTCCCATGTTAAATTTGGTTCTGGCGAGGACTCCATACACATCTGGCGCGACAGCTTTGCCAGATGTGGGCTCGGTTAAAATTTTACGATTGACATTTTGCGTCCCTTTTAAAAGGTAGAATACCTAAAATATTCGTTCCTTACACACTGGGGCATTCATTATAAACATACGAATTAGTATTTGAAATGCTGTGGCTCATTTTTGAAAGCTGCCGAATTTCGAATATTGAAAATAACCGCCAAAAGCTAGTTATTAATATTAAATTAATTTAAACGTATTCTTTAATAAATCTAACAAAATAATGTATTATAAACACACTTCTAGTTAAATAAAATAAGATTACTTACATATTTCAGTTTAATCAAGTATTTAATTACAATACTAAAACTTGTTATTTTTTAAAAATATTCAAATAATCACTTTAAAAGATTTTAATGCCAATAATTAGTGGTAAAGCATTATATTAAAAAAATAAAACACTCTTTGGTACGTATTCCACAATTGTTTATTATAATCAGGACCGGTTTCCTTCTTCACGAGCATTTTCATCTTCTGAAGGAATATAATATTGATATAGAGCAGTGATGCACAACCTTTACCTTCTAGCGGGCCGCATAAAACAAATTATCGTGGGTTCGGGCCGCAAAGAAAAAATGATTTACAGTACGCTCAATCCTTTTTTTATACAGATCATATGTACGTTCCATGTAAAACAGCCTTAAAATCGTGTAAAAAAGATCAAGTGAGTAATAGGTTTTATTATATTATTTTGACCGTGTTATTTCGAAAATAAATAAGCCATCTAAAAAAAGGAGTACTTGTGAAATATTTATGTTTCATTTATATGCAATTCATAAGTTAATTCGTTCTTAGTCTTTGTTAATTTTTAACTATTTTTTTTAATTTGACATAATATTTGTAAGCCTGTTTCTATGAACCGATTCATTCTCCTTCATTGAAGAAAAAGCTTGCTTAAGTTTGTTTAATAAATGTTTTACGTGAAAAAAATGTTTAAGAAAGATTTAAGGGCCGCCACAAAATTCAAAAAGAGCCGCATGCGGCCCGCGGTTTGTGCATCACTGATATAGAGCCATTTATACAAAACAAGAAAGACTAATAAGGCTGTTAAGCGAAACCGATCCTGATCCTAATAAATTATTGCGGAATGAGAAAAAGAGTCTAATTATTTTTAATATAACACCTTCCCACCGCGTATTGCCAGTGAGCACCATTCAAACATTATTTATTAAATATTAGGAGCGATTCCGGTTGATAACACTCGCGATGAGTGAAAACAGTCCTGATCATTTACAAATAATGTAGAACTACAACAATGTGTTTTATATTTTTAAATATTAAGGAATAAATAACAAAATACAAATAATTTCAATAGAAAATATGATTAGTGTAAAGTAATTTCCCCTACATTTTTTATAATATGACCAGCACGATTCACAAATAATTTGTCGTTCAACGAATTCTTCTCACAAAATAGTCCTGATTAAATACAATATAATAAGATAACGGTCTAACCAATATCAATTGTGTTTCACTTCTGTCAATATTACTTTATTCCATAGTCGGGTATCCCATCAAAAATACTCATATACCTTCATCGGTTAGTCCACTGCTGAGTGAAGGTCTCCCACGCACATCTGTGTCCATTATTTTGAGCCGATACCCAATAAGCCAAACTAAATAGTGTGGGCAATTCATTTTATTTGGTAACTAGTCATTTAACTGTCAGTAATTCTATTCGTCGAGCAATAATATATCTATATTCATAATTCATTCCCAAATTTAGTATTTTGGCAAATTTTTATACCACGCATACTTAGGTCGGTTCCGTTACAATAGTATAATTTTTTGTTCCGTTATTTAACGTAAGATGGACTTCAGACACGTGCTCCAAACATTATTATGATGGTTTACGAATTAATTCATATTTACTTTTCTAAATTAGTCAAGATTATGTTTAATAATCCGGAAATGGTCATCTACTAGGCCAGGGTTTCCCAAACTATGTTATACTATGTATATACATACACCAGTGTTCCGCGGAGCCAGAGTAGGTGTTCCGAAAAAAAATGGAATATTTTTATACGCTGCAACACAGTTTAAAAAAATCTTAAAAATTCAGCTAAGTGTTCCGTTATATTTTCTGGACTTGCGAAGTGTTCCATTCCAGATTTTTTTTGGGAAACCCATTACTAGGCTAGCTACAGGCCTGTTTATTATTTCAATAGGGCCCTGTCCATAATTTCAAATTGGTCGAATTTACGGTTCTCAATCCCCCCCCACGACCTTTCGATTACCACATGTAACATTTTGGCTGAAACCAAATTTTTCATTTATACATTAAAAGCTTCCTCATACTTGGTATAATTATTGTACACTATTCGACTAAAATAAATATTACTCTAAAAGTATGTTTGTGTAAAATATTTACGATATGATTAATTAATTAGTAACAAATAGCACTCAAGCTCACTATCACAGGGTTTCTTAAAAAAAATCCTTCGCGAATTCAGAAAAATCAACCGAACACTTAGTTTATATTATTTGTATATGGTTGGCTAATTCATAACAACAAAAATAAATATATTATCACACCACTTATTATTTATTAAAAAACATTAAATATTAGATAAAAATAATAGTGTACCTAGATACTTGATGTCATAAAAAACAGTGGAAAAATAAAATATAACATAAATCGTTATAAAAATCACTCGCTTTTCAATATGAAGTTGAAGATTATTGACTTATTCGAGTTCCGTGGAACATCAGTGTTCCACGGAACATAGTTTGGGAAACCCTGTACTGCTGTGCTATTATATTAAATTATGTTTTGAACAAAAAAGAATCTTCAAATTGAATCTTAAGTGGTGGATAAACTGCAATATACGTAATACAATTAATAGGTATTGTGAAAACGATCACAATGTTATTGTTCGGTAACGTGTATTGCTTGAATTATTGTCAATTGACTTCATCAAATATTTATAGATCTATTGTCAAGCACAATGTCCCTCAATTTATTGATACGTAGAACAATATTTTACCAGCGATCTATTCTCAAAGTTATAAGGACATATGCATTAATTGAGGAGATCTCTAATTTTCCACTAAGTTCGCTCATAATGTGGATCATATGGATTGGAGTTTATCGCAGCAGAAATGTTTCTACGAAAACGGTTGGTTATTCAGTTTTTCAAGTCAATCACTTTTTTTCAAAGAGAGTAGGGATAGTAGGGTATGACTAGGATAGGACTAGTTATGGGTGGGCTGGAGGGGGCAAACAATCGATTGCTTTTTTACAGGAGTCGGAGTCGCGAAAAATGAGCGGCTCAATTTTTTTTTGAAAAATATTTTTAATGTGTATTTAAACAAAAAAGTCAAAAGTGTTGGCATTTCATGCTTGGCTGACCAAAGATGATCTGATGGTATACATATATATAAGTTAAAATTAAATTATTTAAATATTTCCTTGGAGTCGGAGTCGTTAATTATTGTAAAGCTGGAGGAGTCGGAGACGTCTTTTTTTTTCACGACTTCACAGCCCTGGCTGTTAGTTATTCAATCTCTTTTTTTAAGAGAGTATGGATAGAAGGGTATGACTAGGATAGGACTAGTGGTTAGCTAATCGCTCTCGCTACGTCAGTTTTGAGGATAGGCAGGGTGGGAGGACATCCATCAATTTATAGGAAGATTTCGTAGTGGGAATCTAGCCCGTGACCTCCGTAATCTAAGCCAGCGCCATTAACCACACAGTCGGCATTTCTAATTAAGTAATACCACCCGTAAAAAATAATAATTCAAAAATCATGTTGAGTATCAAAGAATTCTCCTATTTAGTGCCTAGGTCCTAATAATTTTAAGAATAACACTACACGACTTCAATCTGTATTGTTTTCTTTTAAGGTGTTCACTGTTAATACTTGGTGGAATGGCATTATAATAAAAATAATAAAAGATTTGTAGTACTTTTTCCACTTAAAATTTATTTGATCAAGACCGGTTTTGCTCCTCAAGAGCATCAGTTGATAATGCTCGTGAGGAGCGAAACCGGTCCGATCAAATAAATTTTAAGTGAAAAAAGTACTACAAATCTTTTAATATTTATTAGTATATTGTTTTATCAAAAACAGAATATTACAATACTTTTTTAAGTGATTATTTAAAAAAATGTATTTGTATTGTCAAGATTAACATAAATTCACTAATTTAAATCAATGGTTAAATTTTATTTTTTGTTATCGAAATCTCTACTTAATCGCCGACTGAAACCGGTCCTAAAAATAATAATGTCAAAATTTTGATGTTCTACATAAGACTGTCGTTTTTTTAAAACAAAACTTTTTTGTACTTCCACATTTTAAAAAATCAGTTTTTGGTAAGTTTTATCTCATATTCTCAACCATTATCAACTGAAACCGGCCCTGATCTTTATTAAGAATAGTATGAATATAAAAGAGTGTTTTATTTATTAATATAATATCTTCCCACCAAACTTGCTACTCAATTAAGAGTAAATTTTGTGGAAAATTATAGTTAGATTGAGCATAATTCGCATGACCTTATTAAATAAAAGTGAGAATTTGAACCCTTTCCACCAAAAAATATTCACAGTGATAATTAAAAGTGAAATAAGAATGTGCTTAGATTAAAATATAAATAGTTAAGCTAAGCTAGAATATATATTTTAAAATTATATCTTACCGAATCATTTTAGTTTGCATGGACAGTAGTTATTTTACATCGTTACTTCCCCAGCTTTAGTTACATTTTACATCAGTAATTACTAAAGGAGTATGTGTTAAATGAGGCACATTTAATACTTACAAAAATACCCAATCAATCATCGTTAATCCGATTGAAGGTAAAGGTAAGTAAGAAATGAAGTGTTAGTGATATGTTTTTTAAAAACCGTTACCTAGGGTAAAAGAAAACAAATACATTCTAGACGCGATAGGATATCCAGGTAAATAATACCAGGGCATCATTTACTTCAATGAAGACCAACTTTATAAAACATGATTAAATAAGATAAGAAAGCTTCGCTCACCTAATGCTGCTTTTCTATGGGCTTAATTTTATCTGCCGTAAAAAATCCATATAAAAAAGCACCCAGAATAAACATCAACGATATTCAAAACACGTGCAAACAGTCCGTGTAAAACATTAACACCCAAAACACAACATTTTTTTAATAACCACTAATATTTACGTTAAGAATATCGTAAACTTCCTGGCTTACGATTTGATACGAAAATATAAAAAGAATTAGTTATTAAACATTTTTCGAAACACTCACAATATTTTTTTATTAAAGCTGTTGTTTTATAGTTTTACCACAGTTTTTAAACAGCTTACTTCGCCAATGTTAAATATACGACAAATCGTATATTGTTCAAAGTAACAACTTTTCAAGTGAAAAATTGTGCTTTTTTTTACTTGAGCGCGAAAGCTATCTAATAAAGTAACGCGAGGCTGACATTTAAAAATTATCTTTTTGAAATTCGCGCGCAGACGTGCCTTTCGACCGGCGTACAATTTGAATCTGACGTCTCTCTGACAGACCAATAAATACGTACGCACCGCTCGAGAGAGCTTTTTCTAATGCGCCGGCGCGGTTCGTAAAGTTTCAGCTTAGGACACGTGCTGATGTTTACCGATACACCCCGCCTGATATTTTTTTTATTATTTACATCGCGAATGCAGGCAGCGTATAGCGCGCTTTCCATCAGCGCGAAGGTAAAGTAAGGTTTTTTGGGTACAATGTTCGTGTGGTTTTTATGTCGTTTTATCATAATTCATAGCAGCTAAGTTGTTGACAGAATCCTGTTAAAAAGTTTCAACATACACATTGGTAAAATAGAAGCTAAGTGTTTTTTTGTGTGAAAATCTGCACCTTTGAATTTATTAAAATTACGGTCTTTCCAAATATAAGATAACAAATAGATATGTCGGTGATATACTCTGTGAAATAAATACTGACGAACGGGACCTGCTCGAGAATTGTTTCGTCTGTGCGTGAAATTAGATCTCTATGGGTGGATAGTGCCAAAATCTTAATGCGACGCCACGAGCCGGCCCTGCTCACGAACATAGATATTTATTACACCGTTATTCAAAATTAAAATGTTATTCAAGATAGGTTTGATTCAGTTTCGAGGTTCTTGTCTTTTGTCCGATGTCGGAGTCGGAAAAATCTTACGACTCAGACCCATTTAAAAAATAATATTTAATGATGTGTATTCGTCACAATACCGTGTACGTTCTACCACAATAGTCCATAGTGCTGACAATGCATGCTAGGCTGACTAAAGATGATTTGATGGTATACAATATGAAATGATTTTAAAATTTCTTTGCACTCGAAGTCGTCTTTCTTGTACCCAGCTCCAAGGCCCTAAGACAACTAATAACATTTTTTAAAACAAAAGAATAATTTTGAATCGTTCAAATTATGTTCATTCACACAAGTTTTGTCACTAACGACCCGGGTTTCACATTTCGGCGTCTTCAGACGTTCAAGTGCACGGATGAACTTGAGCTGATGAATTAAAAACTTAAGTATAAATAAAATAACTTACATGAAATTCTGTGATAAATAATTATGTATTTAACTAAAACGTTTTATTTTCGATTTTTGGACAGTCAATATTTTGTTGTAACAGCATTTTGACAGCAAGGAGTAATTATTCAATAAAAAGTTAATACAGGAAATGTAAAAATACAAATGTTCATTTTGGAGTAGGAACTATCGATCGCAGGATGTAGATAGATGTATATCCTGACTCGTAAGCAGTCAATCATATATTTTAATATAAATTAGACATAAATAATATTATGTTTAAAATAACTGCATCATTTTCATTTAGTAGTATTATTTTATAACAAATATTTTTCTATTACATATAAAAATCTCTGCAATTAAGGAAAAAATCAGGGCTGTGAAGTCAGAACCGTTAATCAAAATAAAATACGAAAAATTATGCATTTTATTAAATATTAAAATATAATCAAACATAGGAGTGTTTTTAATTTATAGATATACGATATACCTACAAATTAATGATACCTATAACGAAATGTGAATCTAAAAAGAGAGGCCGGAAAAGCCCGTGCTTACGAAAAACAAACGAGCTTTTAAATAACCCATTGGCCACATCGTTTGTTGGCATTATCTCTTTCAGTTATAAATTACTTACACTTCCTTTTCCTGAAAACAAAACAAAAAAGACAATCGAAACGTAGAAATTCATTGTCGTCGCTGAGATTTATTTTACAAATAAGACCGAGTAGAATGCATAGAGACACCGCCGGATGTAACGGATAGAAAGAATGCTAGACACGAATCACAGACAAGACAAGAGGTAATAGACAACTGCCGCAGCGGAAGAGGTCTCCGCGTTATTAATAGTAATATTTCTGTATCTTTTTTATAATGCTATATTATTTCCATAGTCCGCCCGAAGGGAAGAGTTGTTAAGTCAAAGTAATTGAGAAGCTAGACTAATTGGATTCGAAATGGAATATCAGATGCAACTATATACAATAATCCATTTCAATCGTATATGATAATATTCCGCTTGTAAGTATAACATACGTGAATAATTTTATTTTTATATGAGTAAATTAAAATAATTTATGCTGCGTGTTTTCGTTTATATTTTACACTGGACTCTCTTGGACTTACACTAAACAGTGGATAAGTTCCACGGAATGCCGTTTTAAAAAAATCGTGTTAAAAAGAATACTTACTAAAATAAAAAATAATGGTGAATAGGTTTTTGGTATATGTATAAGAATCAATTCAGGATATGAAATAACAAAATTCATTCAAATTCATCTTAATCTTATTTTAAAAAAATCGTAACAAAGTTTATTCATTATCACTGTCAGACAACAGATGTACCAAATGTCGCACATTTGGTAGGACAACGCTTTCATCACTCTAAATCTTCGGGCATACAGAAATATACCTTTCATTTTATAATTCATAGTTATTAAGTATTTGCAAGGGATGTAGCACCCTGTAAAAAGAGAGTACAGTGTAATTTATTACGACGACAATAAAATAATATTTTGTCAAAGAAACAATTGCGTGAAATAATTAAAACGAATTCTACAGCCAAAATTTCGTAAATTTATAATATTCTTCATTTTTTCTTCAGTTTCTCCTCATTCATTATTCAATATTTTACCCAAAAAACTGTTTGAGGTGGAATTATGAAATGATCGAAACTTATTACTTCGGATAGCTTACAAGTTTCTTTGATTAAAATAAAGCCATGATTTAACGAAGTTACAATAAATTATGTTTTAACACTCAAATCTATTCACTGCTCGTTAAAATTTTGTACGAATTTAAACGCGTGTCGACCGATAATTTCACGTGCGCTTAGCAACGCCCAACCGTATAAAAATCTGCATCGTTATTTCATTGGCACTTACAAATTAATTTTAATATCATGTGATTAGTCAATATTGTACAAATGATGGATTTGATTTTATTTTATTGAGGTCTTCAAAATGATCACTCGTTGATGTTTATTAAAAAAATATATAGAATAGCACTTAACATAACTCAGGGTTCCAATTCAGGACGAACCAATACCGATTTTACAAAATTGTTAAAATAAAACCAAAAACAGTATTTCGGTATTTCTTATGAAATAGCAGTCATTAAAAAATGTATCTTAATTATATACGAATAATTTTCATGAGTGATTTTTTCGATGAATAATTAATTATTCATCATTAAAAGTCTGATACAATTCTTAGCATATTTGAAATATTTCAATTCATTACAAACAAATTTATTAAAATATGTGATGGTTTCTATACATTCAAAATTCGATTTGCCTAATTTTTATAACGAAATACAAATTTGCTTATATAATAAAAACTGGTATTGTAGTATTAAAAAAATATCACGAATACTGGGATCCTGGTTTCAGAAATACCGGTATTACAATCCCTACACTTACCATTGTGTTTTATCAAAATAAAATTAAAAAAAAACATATCGTTGACTTATATGCTTCTATCCTTGAGCCACTCTATATTTCTAACAATATTCTATTTCCTAATATTCTATAACCCCCTGGTATTCTTCTTTGAAATCCACTGGCATCTGTTGCTCTCGTCTTCATCAATTATGAAAGAAAATGTCAAATACGCGGTTTATGAGTGAGGTAATTTTTTGGTAATTAATAAAGCAGGAAATGTAAATATTGAGATACGTTTTGATTGACGTGGTATGAGGTGTGTCGGGTAATACACAGCTAGGCTGTTAAGCATTTCATACTTTTAACAGTAGACACATAAGAATTGGTAATGCATTATAATAATTAATATATTTTGTAAATCGTATGCTAGATACACAGTATCACCTTAGCTTAAGCCCGAGTGGCTTGGCTGGCCACCTTTTCGTAATTATAATTCTTTTTATTTTTTAACTAACATCTCAATCAACGGATTCAAATTAAACAAAAATAATTTCTATAGACGTTACGTTTGTTTTATTCAAACACGGAATTAATTATTACAATCATATTTATAACTAGAATATTTAGAACTTCGACTGAAGGTGCTTGATGGAACTTCAATTCATTCATTCATATTATATATGTTTATAAAATAAGGGTAACTTCTGAAAACTCCCTCTTTTAAAATCACATCATGCCTGTATTCATATTAATATAAAGGTGTTCTAAAAACCCACTCGTCCACTGTGGTCTAGTTTAGTGCTTCCCAAACTTTTTTAACCACGGCCTCCTAAATATGAAAAAAATAATCCGCACCCTCCCCCCTGAATACAAAACATGTTCTGTGACGACCCCCAGTTTGGGAAGTATTAATCTAGTTGGTTAGAGCTTGCTCTTCCGATCAGGCAGGTCTGGGTTCGATTCCCGGTAGGGTCAATGTCAAATTTAGATTTTTCAATTTAAATTTGAGACCTGGGTGTTTTTAATGTCAATTTACCTCGAATTGATCTCGAGTGACTTACAAAAAATTCTCATTGAGTTTTTCTCGTATGATCTTTCAATTTTAAAATCTAGAAAAAAAATGCATAGTAAATATGAAGTATTTTTAATGACTTTCTTAGTAATCTGATATGGTGTCTTGTAAACATCAATAAGTGTTTCTACCCTTCATATTACAAAAATCAATCAAAACAGTGTGTTCAAAAATGTGTGAGCGTGGCATAATACGAAGTATAACAGTTATAATTTTCTTTAAAGTAATGCCATGTAGGGTAATTGGAACCATCTTATAAAAATGGATTCAGATCATGAGCATTGAGCGATGACTATTCCATTAATTAAAAGTAAATAAAATTTATAAATTCATGCAAAATTATCGTAAAGCTGTTATATCATATAATATTTTTAAATCCCAAGGAATAATATGACGTAGTAAATATTTATATGTAACGTCATGTATGTTTTTCAATAATATCTTTTTTATTATGATAACAAAAATGATTTTAAAAATGACTATTTTAGTATGTTATTTTATAATATGTGATATATTTTATACCTATACATATTGTTATTATAACATTAAATATATTTAAGGACATGTGAACTAGGATACGTCTGCACAGCGGTGGGCTGCCAAAATGTTAACAAGGGGCTTGGTTAACCTGAGAGATATTCGCGGTGTTCAAGATAAGGGGTGGATTTTTTATCACTCTTATAGGATGATTAGCAATAATTATGAAAACAATTGAATGTTACTTAATATGCTTTTATTATGAAAAAATAAACTGCTATATAAATTTTAAAAACATATGATTCACCCGAAATAAATGTATTTTACGAGAATTTTTCAAATGCAACAAAGTCTTTTGTTTCATAGCACATATAAACCATTTACAGCAATAACTGTTGATCTGAGAATATTTTTTTAATTTAACAAGGGGCTCTCTGGCCTTAGTAAAATTTAACAAGCGGCTCGCACGAGTCCCTACGAGCCCCCTACAGCCCTCCTTTGCGTCTGAAAGTAATACAATTGATAATCCTCGTTCTCGTTCTCCATTCTTTTGACAGTGATCTTCAAACCCGGTTTCAGATGCAACAGTTTCCAATTTTGTTGTGATTTGTAACAACATATAAACAGCTTTACAAGGTTGTATACAGGGGTGGGCTGGAGGGGGCTCGCAGGGGCTCACACGAGCCCCTTGTTAAGGAAAAACATTATTCTCAGATCTTTGTGTTATATAATATATAAATATGCAAAATATTTAGACAGTTGTGATGTACATTTGAGATTTCTGACGTACATTTTTCAGCTATTGCAGGATTGATTAAATTACGACATACTACGTACTGTTACAAAATATAAGTGTATAAAGTAACATTCGATAGCTTTAATAATGATTGTCTATAATTGAATATGAGTGATAAATAAATTCACATATTCCCCAGAATATCACGAATAGCTATAATATTTAGCGAGCCCTTTGTTACCGTATTGGCAGCCCACCGCTGGTTGTATACAGTGATACCGTACGGCAAAAGCGTACATATAAATAAATAAAAATCAGTTAAAAAGTGTATTTTACTATTATTTAAAATTTCGACTGAAGTTGCTAGGTGGGATTTTAATATTGAATTTAAATCGTTCAAATATTGTACATTCCCACATGTTTTTTCACTTCATTCATACATTCGAACCTCTGAAAGGTGAAACCCAGGTAGTGACAAAACATGTAGGAATCTACAAAATTTAAACGATTCAAGCCTCAAATTTTACATATTGGTATAAATAAGCACGATTGAATAAATTACTATAAATCGAACAGGCAAGTTTACTTAGCCAAACTTTTTGATGTGGCATATTTATTATAATATTATCACGTTTGTTTTTTCCTGACATTGATATTATTTTCAATGTATTGATTTCAGCCAAAACAATAATCTAGTAGAGGATATCATCCTCCGTACATAGATTGATGTTTATATAACGTCTAAAAAAACTGTCCTGCGCTAATACAAGTAAAGATATAAATTATAGCTCCCCTATATATCTTCTATATTTAGACACGTGGAGCGTGCTCTTTGGTGAAATGCTGAATACGTGAGCAGATTTAAGCTGAATAAACCCCAATATGGTTGGAAATGTTTCATTTTGGTTAAGTTTTGTCTATGGCCCAAATATAGGATTTTTTCAAGTTCAAATACTATTGGAATACGGGCCAATCGGACTCGGTAAGATTTTTTTTCAAAATAAGAAAAAAAACAAAGTTAAATTTATTTTTCAAAGTAATTAATGAATGGCTTAAAGCACTTTCATTGTTTTGATGGTTGAAGTAAATTAGAGTTTCAATTATGATAACAACAAAGATTTTCAACAATCGATTTTCGTAAAATATTCTAATGATATACCTAATTGAGGGTATTATGTACTTGCAAACCCGGCTTATTCCAAAGTTGTTGAAACATGAAACATGAATGTAATTTATTAGATAAAAATAAATTTTGAAAGTATTTTTAGAAATCAGTCTCAAACATGGCTTGACAGCATCCAAAATATCATTCCAAAGTAATGTAAAACTAAAAATACTTTAGAAATGTACATTGTTTTTCAAAATGAAATTCAAGTTTCATTTTTTAACCATTCTGGAATATGCCGTGTTTGCAAGTAATGCCATCAATTTAAGATTTCGAGTGAAGGTGCTTTGGTGGAATTTCAATATGTGCTAAATTTGAACGATTTAAATTTAGTACATTCACACTAGTTTTGAAGTTTTTAAGTCAGTTCAAGTTGATTCATGTACATGAACGCATGACGATGCCGAATGGCAAAACCCGAGTCGTTAGTGAGAAAACTTGTGTTAATGTACAATATTTGAAAGATTCAAATTGTATTCTATAGATGTTGAATAATTACAATGTTGACGAAAAAATATTTTTCTCAAAAGCCGTTTTTCTTCGAGTTTCTAGGGCGAATCGATTTATAGTTCTATCAAAATAACGTAATATTTTTGATAACTATTTCGGCATAATGCTATCGTTTGAATTAGTTTATTCTGTTGTTATGGACCTTGTAGAACTTAATACATTGCTATTTGTTATATCATGCTTCTATTTATATTTTATATTTCCAATGAGAAGAGTTTACAGCTACTGTTATAAAATTATTTATGAGATTCGGTTCAAGTAAATTAAAAATCTCGTTGATTTTTCAGGTTTTAAAAAAAAGATTCCAGAATTTTAGAATCTAGATTCATATATGTGGTTTGACAGTGAATAATTTCGCCTGCGACGAATTGCTTAGGGCACTGTATATTTCCTGTGTCTCTAGCACATCACGCATGCACCTGGCTAGAGATATCTAAGCCAATCGTACGATAATCTACCACGATATCTTCGTTTATGGAACGTACCCCAATTTCCACCACAAGACCAAACAGAAGAACGCGATGACAGTTTTATAATTCAATAACATCTCTTTTTCACTACACAATATTGTCTCAACTGGTCATCACTCGTCATTTTTTTTTCGTTAATGGATAAAAAATAAATAATCTAAACAAGGATTGTTTTACAACAAGTTTTTGATCTCTATCAATAATGCGATCAAAAAATCAATGTGTAAAAATCAGGGCTGAAGAGTCGGAGTCGTAGTCGTAGTCACGGTATTTTGACCGGAGTCGGAGTCGGCGTCGTGAAAAAGGAGCGGCTCGATTTTTTTAAAAATATATTTAATGATGTGTATTTAAACAAAATAGTCAAAAGTGTTAACATTTCATGCTTGGCTGACTAAAGATGATCCTGATGGTATACATATATATAAGTTAAAATGAAATTATTGAAAAATTTCCTCGGAGTTGGAGTTGTTAATTATTTTAAAGCTGGAGTTGGAGTCGTCTTTTTTTCACGCGACTCCACAGCACTGGTAAAAATTCCTGTCCGAGGATTCGAACCTGTGACCTTGCAACCGAATAGTACAGATATTCAAGAACATTGACCATATAACCATTTAAAAAATATCAATATCAAAATCATCTTTTCATATATTTATTTTTTTCCATGTCCGCTCCCAATATGGAGCATATGGACTCCTAATGGAGTTTATCTCAACATAAATGTTTCTACGAGAACTGCTTGTTACTCAGTTGCTCAACCTCTCTTTTTCCAAAGAGAGTAGGAATAGAAGGAAAGGGCAAGGACAGGACTAGTGGTTAGCTAATCGCTCTCCATACGCCCCGTTCATAGGATAGGATGGGTGGGAGGGGGGAATTCAAGACATCACATACATCCATGCCTTTGAACAGAAATTCATAAATCGATTGAAAAATCAATTTATAAAACTGCCCGTACCGGGATTCGAACCCGTGCCCTCCGTAGCGGTAGCCAACGATGTTGACCACTCGACCACACAGGCGGCACATAATTTATACTCTGATTTAAAACAAATTGACGTTTAACTGAATTTTTGTATACGATATGTACCTCAATTTTAAAAATGCTTACTGTCAATTATTGGTGAAAAGGCGTTATTTAAAAAAATGTATGACTATTTAATTACTATAGATTAGGATCGGTCCTGATATTAAATGAATAATGTGGAATTTAATACGATTTTTTTTCATTTTTAATAGTAATATGTTAGTAGGTATCTATTTGTCATTGAAGGATCATATTAAAAAATGGAATATGTCGATATATCTGACCTCTTAAAATTGCTAATATTATCGAAAATTTGATTCAACTATATTTTTTTTCTATTCCATACGTTTTTGTAGCTTTTAATGTTATGTTTAGGTTCTATAAACTATGGAATAACAATAATATGAACTAGGTAGTAGTAAGATATTAATTACATTGATTATTCAACTTTTTATTATGTATATATTATGTAAAATATCCGATGAAAAAACTCGTCCTGGTAGGTAGGTTTACAAAGGACAATGGAAAGATAACGCTGATTATTGAAAGGACAATTAAAAAGAATAGTCATCATTGTGACCTTAAAATTTAATTATGAATTCAGAAGATGTTTAAATATCTCCAATATTATAATAGTTTTATTGTATCCTTTTGTTGGCTTATTACAATGTACTACCTACACACATATATGCATCCTTTCCTTGTTCGTAAGTGAATTAATAATATGTATTATTAAAGTTTTTATGCCTCTGAGCTTGAGCGGTGTAGGTAAGTATAGGATATAATAAAACACAAATATTTATTCAATTTTAATGATGCAATTTACTTTCTAGTATTAAAAAGCTTAGTAAATACGGTTAAGTTTTAAATAACTTTTAATATTTTATGATAGTTTTGAATCCAGTGGCGGCCGGTCATTGTTGCATTGGATCAATGCACCCCTTGTATATGCAGGGACGGTTATATTTCATAAAATAATATTCAAACATAACATTCACTCATTTTAAATTCTTCATGTATATATTGTATTTTTTTCTAAATTTCTAAAATATTTATTATAAACATTAAACACATGAAGAATATGAAATGAGTGAATGGTGTTAATGTTATGTTTGAATATTATTTCATAAAATATAATCGCCCCTGCATGTACAAGGGGTGCATTGATCCAATGCCACATTGACCGGTTACCACTTGAATCAATCTTAATAATGAAATATTTAAATTAAAAAATTAAAATTTATATCTGTTAATATATTTGCTATAAAATAGTTCAATAATCATTGATAATTTATCAGCAAATCAACTAACTGTCCCGATTCAAAAATTTTAGGTAAACTGACAATTTTATAATTTTAACGTAATATATAGCAAGATGTATTTATTTTTAAATTGGAACATCATACGAGATAAACTCGGTAAAAAAAATGTTAGAAAAGACATCACCAACACCCATGTCCAGATATCAAATTTCAATTGAAAAATGCTATATTTAATAATGTCTTTTTCTTGAACCCAACCTCATGGTCACTAGAGCAAAACTTTTACTAAGTATAGATCACAGAGAGCTAACAAATATTCTTTAGAACAGTGTACTTCAACCTATGGTCCGTGGACCTACATCTAAATCAATCATTTTTTGTCCTCATATTAATTTTTAAAGGTTTCTAACCACTGCTAATGAATATTCATCCAAGCGGCTATATCAACGTACTTGCCTAAACATAATATTATGATATATTATTTTATATCTAATGCATACAAACCGACAGCGACCTATCATCACTGATGTACTTGAAGTGTTTTATTCGCTATATGAAGTATTCAAATTTTACTGTAATTGCGTTGAATAAACAAAAGGGCCGCGCATTGGTGATTAAGTGGCAAGTCTTTTAAAAATAGATGTGACGTTTAACAAATTGGAAAATCTTCACGGCCCATTTTCTTTTCACAGATTAAAAACGAGGCACGCAACCAGACATAAAGTGAGATCATTAATTTAACTGTTTTTTAAAGTTACACCCCAATAAATTACACAGATAGGCGCTATAATATGTCAAGTTTTATAGTAACCGTAAAAAATTTCATACAATGTGTCAAAGTTTATTTACCAAAATATTTGAATAGAGTCATTCAACAAACTTTCAAGTACGCGTCCCAAATAAAAAGCTCTAAACACCACGACGCTTTCGTATGAAAATAAGTTTACCCTCTTATTGTAAGTGGCTATCCTTGGATATTAATATTACAATGGGCATCTTAAATTGGGCCTTATCACAAGAGTACATATAATTCAATTAATCTAATTAATACACATAAGTATAGTAATACACAATAGTTTGATTGATTCGGCTGTTACTTAGTAAAATTTCATTTTCTATTTTATTATACAAATAATTAGATATAAAATATTCTACTTGGGTCATGTCAGTACCCTATGTAACGTCTCCAAAATTCCCAATTCCTCCCTATACGTAACAGCAGTGCTTTTTTTTAAAGAAAAAAGTGCCGGAACTTACTTTTGGTCAAACTTTTTACTTTTTTTTTTCTAATTAATGTTCGTTCTCAATGTGGAGCATATGGTTTCTCAAAAGATTTTTTTTTTACGAGAACTGCTTGTCACTTAGTTGATCAATGTCTCTTTTTTAGGAGAGTTAGGATATAATATTTTTTTTCTCATTTTATCACTCTTATGATGTATTATAATGTTAATGCATGACTTTGTGGAATTATAATCCATTTCGATTCGATTTAGTTCTTAGAGGTTTATTTCACTTTCCGACACATTGAAAGGTTGATTTTTCATTGCTAACTTATTTTCCCGAGATAGTGATTTTAATTAAATATTTTCACCGTTTTTTTTCACATTGAACAATCAAAAGACTTCAAAGCAAAAAATAAATATTTTTTCCGAATATTGATTTGAAACATTGAAAATGTACAGATAAAAGGTACCGTAACACCGCGTTACACGAGGAAAAAAATCTGAATAGCAGCATTATTAAGTTACGATTAGCACACATATAGATAGTACGCGAGTGTCGTCCAGATCGCTATCAGTGATACATATACGAATCCTTTATAAAACAATAAATATAATACAAAGGCTTATGATTTCCAAACAGAACCTCGAAAGCTTTTTGCAATAACAAACATAAAATCTTCCGATGCAGAAACAAGGGTTGTATTGTCTCGTGTAAAATGGATCTTTGTATTGAAACGCAAAGCACAACAAGATACTCTCTCATTTACAGCGCTGAGCTTTCGTGTGATATTTAAAATTTTCCTTTTACTCCCGGCCATTAAATTTGATCCGTTTGGAGCACGAGCTAAGTCCTTAACTGCCCATAAAATCCTAAACAATGTGGGCTGATTTATCCCTCTTAGAATAATATCCCCAAGTGCTTTCTTTATTCACGCTTCACCAGTGGTGTAGGAAGGGGTCCTGCCGCCCGGGGCGATTCTTGAATTTGCCGCCCCCAATATGTCCTCTAATTTTGTTTTTAAATCACATCTACTGTTTTTTTTTATCTATAAACTAGGAGTTTTAAATACACGTGGCTTAATGTTTTTATGTATAAATATAATCCATCGAAAAATATTGCATCTATTTTTGAAAATACCGCCTTCAAAAATGTGCCGCCCGGGGCGGTCCAACCCTACCGCACCCCTTTTGCTAAGCCACTGCGCTTCACCATTATGACTTTTTATTTGGTACTCCGATACTCGTATCATAGAATTCACAGTAATTGTATCTCTAGTCTACAGTTTTCTTTCTTAATCATTATCCTCTGATTAATTTAGACAATTTTTACACAATAAAACCTAAAACCATACATATTTATAAACATGAAAAAAATGCGTCGCTAATTCCATTTTTTTAAACAGATCGTGATCATGTGAATGTCTTTAAATTATGATATGGTTATTATGAGACGCATCAATAAAAAAACATTTGAAATCCAAAGAAGTCGTTCAATAAAAATAAAAAATATTTATATTCGGTATTGGCTTCCTCTTATTTTGTAGGGGCTACAAATGTACCTTTGACACTATTCACTCTCATTATCAACGAGCATATAGAATAGATAATAAAGCAAAGAATATTCGCTAAATAAAATTGTTTTTATCACCCAAATGTACATTTGATACTCAGATTATAAATGTTTCGAGACCCATAGTATATCAACGTATGGTATAGTATTTTTCATTTTAATGATATATGCATAAGGAATAGGATGCAAGAGGCACATTTTATATTATTTAGATAAAAACGATCATCCCTTTGATTTGACCGTCACATTAACCTGAGATTTTCTCATATCTTTAATTTACATTGTATGTATCGTAGAATTAATTTAGATACTCATTAAGTATTTAAACACTTATTATTAAATGGAGTTTTGATAAATTTGTATCATTAGATTATTTATTTCTTTTCTCTAATGTTTAGACATAGTAACGTTTAAAATTAAATAAACCGTTTTAGTCAAGATGATTGATTATAAAAATTAAAGAGTCGATATTGGCTGGCGCTCTTTTCTTTCTATTCAGTGAACACTTAGTGCAATAGTATTTATAAGGAAAGATGTGTTTGCAAATTTTATTAATCAAGCCAGGCGTGGGGAATCTGCGGCCTTCTGGCTACTCTGGTGCGGCCTTCTGGCCAATTCTGTAATTCTATGAATTTATTTAAATTCGTAAATTCCTGACATATTCTGACCGTAAATTCCTGTTTCCGGCTAAAGATTCCCTAGTCAATGTTGACTGCGGCCTTATGTCGAATCAGAAAAATGAATGCGGCCTTAAGAGAAGAAAATGTTCCCCGCCCCGATCTAGACATTATAATGTATGTTTTTTTTACTATATTTTCAAAAAACCAAATTTGAAATTTTTCACTAATTAGAATTTGAAACTTTCGACTCCTTAGTAAAGAAGTAAAGTGGTGGTCGGCAAAGTAAAAGGTAATTAATTCCGTAAATATATCACACTTTTTTCTATGTTAACAAACAGGTATGCTTGTCAAGAAAACATGTTGTTAGCAGAACAGTGATAACAATCATTTAAAACACGGAAACAGGTGAAAACATAACAATTCACATTATTGTCGGGTGCGGTTTCGTAAGGTGTGTATGTGTGTGCAATGTATGCTCTGCGCAAATAATAAATGCCTGCACCTGTGCTCTCAAATTAGAATGAATGTTTTGCGAAACGGAGAATAATAATGAATCCGTTGTATGTATGGTAGAAAGTGTTTTCAAAACAAAAGAGTGCTGACTGCTGACTCTTGTGTGAGTTAATTTCATGGCGCCATGTCAGCCGTGCAAATATTAATGACACACATTAAGTTTTCTGTCTTTAATAAAAGAGCAATGGAGATTTTTCCTTAACTCATACCGCCGATGACAGCTCACTTATAATTTATTAATGAGGCGTTCAGTATCAAATACGACTAAGTCATTTTTTTTATTAATTCCCATATATATTTTTCTAATATCTTCTTACAATTCAAATTACACCCAACCCTTTTTTACACGGTTTCGAAAAAACACGGTCCACTAAAAATAACGAATTTTTTTTTCTAGAACGGTTCCCAGAAACAAAAAATAAACAAATAATAGATTTCTTAATAGCAAGAAATTCAACAAACAAAAGTCTTCATTAGATTCTAAGAATCTAACACATTTGACGTATCAGGCATTTTTAGTGACGAAAGTCACTGATAAACGCTGACGTTTGTCATCAAGTAGCGATGGACTCGTATCATATATATTATTTTCTTATTGATTGAATTGGCATTTACTTGGTAGAACTCCATTATAATTAGGTGGAAAATACCAACGTATTTAGTAAGTTTATCCATAGTTCTGGCGATGGCGCTCACACCGAAATAGCTATAAACTCATTTTATAAAAAAATGTAGAACTAAATACGTTGATATTTTTTTACTTAATTAATTATTTTCTTACATACAATACTTATGTATGCATAAAATTTTTGAAATGTTTTTGTTAGATTTTCATTATTACCTTTTTTACACGATTTTCTACACTAAATTGTTGTTATTTTTTCAAATAACGTGGTTTTTATATTCAGAGAACAAATCTTCAATTTTTCTATGTATCTACCGTGCAAAGTTGAATGTATATTAATTCAGTTTCAAAATCGTAATACAAGTATGTACATATATGAAAATCAACTTTAAATTATGATTTTATTATCATACGTGGCCAAGTCAAATGCATTTTGTTATCATACCGACCAACTTATTAAGAACGAATCGGATCTCAGGATTTGAATCAACTGACTGATTCAATTTGATTTTTTTTGTAATGATTAGAAACACTTCACGATTAATAAGTTGATGTTTAGTGTTTTTGGTTTTTCGTAGTTGTTGATTTGCATTAAAATTTCACTAAAAAATGGTCAAACAAACTTTATACTCCTGAAAATTAAATGAAACTAACATGGCCGTGATTGATAATGGACGCCTAATTTATTCATATGCGTAATTGGAGCTATTTTAAGAAATGTTTGCTGAACTAGAAAATAATGTAAAATTCTATCGGCTTGTTTTTTTTTCAACTAAGTCCACTCCCGATGTGAGGCGTATTATAAACTGTTATTGAATCATATTGATGAATTAATATAACATAAATCGTATTAATTCATCACAGACCACAAGAAGCTAATGTAATTATATATAACCATTTAAATTTAAACTAATTTGCATCAAAGACTACTAAATAATCCCATATTAGTTATCGTTCCGGGAAACACATAAAGTCAATTTATTACAATATTTTCAATATATATTGGGATGTCAGATTAGATGAGGAGATTTATTATGTATCTTTTCTAGGCCAGTCTATATAGCTAAGTTAATGTTTCTTGAAACATAGCAACTGATACAACTGATGAGGGTGAAATTTGTAACTATCAAAAATATATTTTCATATAAAATAGTATTCGTAGAAATAAAATACATGTTTGATATTTTTTTAAATCTTATTATAATGGAGTTCTACCAAGTAAATGCTAATTCGATCACTAAACAGAAGTCATTTTTACAAGTACATAGTTATCGTTCAGTTGCCTAGCCACTCTTTTTTTTAGAGACCTATGGTTGTTTTGATGATGGATGGCAGATACCAGTTTAATCCGACATCCTTCACCAAAACGACCCATACTCAGTAATTACAATAAATGTATATTATAAGAAATTACATATTGGGTTATATTTTCTTCATTTTTTGTGTATTTTTATTCTTATTCAATTGAAAAATTATATGTATATTTAAAAATATCATTTTACTTTTTAAATAATTTTTAAATGGTAGATTACCGATAACGGCAGTAATTATTTACTTTATACCGGTAATGGAAATTTGACGGTAATTTGCAAGCCCTAGTAGCCCACAGTCCAACAATTTATACCAATTCGAGAGATGATAAATCGAAGAAGCAGTTTATGTAATATTTTTTTAAGTCAAATTCATATTTTAGTATGACAAATTGAAATCGCAATCGTTTGCTACTAAGTAAATATGTACCACACGTATATTTGAATAAGTTCGTAATAATTTACTGTGTATCGTGAGTGTATTCGCGAATTACTACGAACTCCACATGTTTCATGTTTGACTCTTAATTACCCATCCATCTTGTAGTTAATTGATCATATCTACAATACTGAATACGATTCTATATAACATTCAGTGGTGTAACCAGAAAGAAAATACTCACATGCAAAAGTTATCAAGGGCCTGTTTTTTTTCGCAACAATTTAATTATTAAGGTTACTGATTTTAAATATCCTTTATCTTATAATGTCATAAAATCTAAAAATTCTGCATTGCTATTTCACTAAGTCTGTAAAGACTAAAATTCTTCTGAAGTCTTTTATTAATTTTAATTTACTCACTGTACACATATACCAGCAACAGTAATTGACAAAGGTAACTGTTTTACAGAAATCGTAGCAGATCTTTTTTTTATGATCTTTATACTCGAAAAGTGCTTAAAACCATGATGATTTAATTTTGAAACTATTTTTAAGAGGTAATGAACATTTTAGTCATAGTAAATTTAGTGTCACTTATTCATATTTTGTACCTTTATCTGTAAACTCCTTTTATAACCAATAGTTTTTTACATTCTAATAATTTAATTTTGCTTTATATTAATAACATTCTAATACTGTATCATTTTATTAGTTGATTATGCATGTCATGAACGAAACCGGTCCTGATCATATTAAATATTATATAATTAGTACAAATGAGTATTTTATTTTTTGTTTTATAAACGTTAAACTTTTACTAATTATGACTTTAGTTAGTGTGAATTTTATTGTTTTTATAACTTTTGTTATGGTTTATAACTCGTAACATGCCATCCCAAAAATCACGTTCTCTGCCATGATGGCATCTCAGTTTCACTGTTTATTGACAGTATTTAAACCTAAGTTAGAAGCTAAAAAATAATTTAAAAAATGTATATATGCTAGAATACCTAAAATGATAAATACTTATTGACAATATTAAGAGAAATATTGAATGATTTAATGGCTCAACTATTTACGATTGCATCATGGACATGGAGGTGTTAATTGAATCATCTATGTAGATGCAAAAACCATTCTGAACGATTTTTTATGAAAATGACCTCTGAAGTCCATATTTTTCTTTAGCTCAAATTGTATCTAGTAAGGCGGGTGAGAACTTCAAACTCCACCCTATCTGATAAGGAAAATCATTTCGAAAATTTGTGGCAATTGCAAAAATCATTCCTTTGAATTCATTAAGTCTCAAAAGTATTCAAAATTTTGATATAAGTCATCTGCGAACAAACTAAATGGTTATATAACATTTTCTAATGCATATAAAGACAATGTCAAAAAATAATACATTTAATGTTATGTATGTATGCACAGCAGTTTTTTGTCGTATACTCAAAACTTGAAATGATTCAAATTATGTTTGGTGTTCCTCCAGAGATCTTTCAGCCCCCAAGACCTATGTATATGCATCGGTTACGTTTACTCATAATATTCGCCGGAACAGGATTTTATCATTGAAGGTTTAAGTAAAACGTAGTATGCACGTTTTCTGATAAATAAATAAATCATATGATACATAAACACAGTTATCAATGAAAAATGTTGTTAATATTACAACATCGGTTTCTATTGTCATTATTCGATAGATGAAACGAGCATTTAACACCTGCAAATGTTTTGTTAAATTGTACAGGTAACGTGAGTGCTATTAGCTGCCAAATATTTTTATAAATAGACACTGTATCGCGCTATTAAATCTTTAAGTGTTGAGACTTCTTCACCGCTTTTTAACAAAGAGGCACATACTTGTTTTAATTACTTCACTGCACATCATATACGGCGAACGTCGATCGACGAGCGTCGTCCGCTAAGGAAGGCGAGCGTCATGTACAGTTAGCGACTTATGGTCACAAGAACGCCGGCTGAGTGCCAATTCACTTTGTCATTTGCTAAAGCGCGGGGCAAACTATATAAATCAATGACAATAAAAGCAAAATGTCCTCGCGGAATGCCGTGGATGACTTTAATGATCGACGCCTGTTTTGGTGCCTTGCGACGACGTCGCGGCGCTGCTCACTGCAAGGGCGACATTTTTATTACTCGTTGATACCAATTGTGGGCAATGTTCTTTCTAATTTTCCAAAGGCTATGTGCGCAAAAGACATTGGCTGTGCAACTTTGAAAGGAAATGACAAATTCTGTGAGCAACATAACGGAATTAAGGCCTACTAAACGAAACGTTTAATTTTGAATAATCTATATATTAATACTCGATAATGTCCGTATGATTGCATGATTGTCCGCGATTTCCCCTCCCCCAGCCCCGTCCCCCTCCCTCCTACCAGCTCCGCTGACGCAATATTTTTATTCATACTAAAGACATATTTTCCCAATACACTGTTTATTATTTGACGAAACAAATCAAATCGCTGAAAATTCTCATACAAAAAAACGCCGTGGATCGAACACAGAACTCTGGATTACCAGTCGAGCTCTCTATCAACTGAGCTAACGTCATAAATATCAAGGCGATAAAAATAGTGTATATAAATTGAAAATTTGAAAATGGAACGTTATTTGCGATTCCTACTGACTTCGATTGTTTGTATTCAAGATTCAAAAATGAAACACCTGTCAAATAATGAATGTGGTATATTTTACATAATATAGTTTCGACAGTTAAATGCAAATATTCCATGTGTCATATGTATTCTGACGGCTATTAAATAGTTTACGTTTTGACTGAAGGTATTTAGAATTTATCCCGATAATTTAAAAAAATTGTTTTAAATAACGAGTAAACGGGTCTATGCTTTGGACAAGGTAAATTTATGCTCAAATAGTAATATAAATAAAGTAAGCGAAATAGTTTGATAGATTGGGGTCAACGAGATTAAAATACGGCAAAGTGAGCCAAGTTAGGATGATGGGAAAAAGTGAACTGAACCCACCCTTTTTATTGCATAATTTCAATCATTTTTTCTCTAAAATACATTGTTTATGCTTTCGATGGATTCGTCGGTAACTTTGTGGAAGTTCATTTGAATATAAAATAAAAAATAACTTAGATTATTCCACGTATTGTGCTACAAACTGTGACACGTGTTTCGCCTCTTTCAGAGGCATCCTCAGACAGACTTACTTTTACTTACTGAAAGTAAGTCTGTCTGAGGATGCCTCTGAAATAGGCGAAACACGTGTCACAGTTTGTAGCACAATACGTGGAATAATCTAAGTTATTTTGTATTACTTTTTTATGCTTATTTATTGAAAAAACTTTCACATAAAATTAAAAGTTGATGACAGTTCCCACAAAAAATAATTGAAAACGTAATTGCACTTAAAAGTCAAATGGAAAAGTTTCACCATTTTTATGTTTGGTTCCCTTAAAGACTCATATATTCTTAAAAATAAGCTCCGTTTGGCGAATTAGTGAAGTTAATTTATTCTGATTAATTTGATAAATATGCATTTGATTGTAACATGGAAAATTGATAATTTTGTTTTGATAAAATGTGCAATTAATTTATACCATTTTGCATGTGAAAAATGATTATTAGCAAACTTAAACATTATTTCAAAAATTAAGTAATTTACAATTTAAAACTGCAGGGCTGTCGATATATGCGCCGAGGTCGATTTATGCTACTATGAAAAATGATTGTTAGCAAACTTGAACATTATTCCAAAGATTTAATATTTTACGAAATTTCTGTCACTACGAAAAAAAATGTTAGCAAACTTAAACATTATTCCAAAAATTAGGTAATTTACGAGGTATATTTCTGCTAATAGGAAAAATAATTGTTAGCAAACTCAACATTATTCCAAAAATTAAATAATTTACAATTTAAATACAACCGGGCATGCTGTCGATATATGCCCCGAGATATATTTATTTTATTTTTAGAATTTCTGGCTTATTCAATAAATAGGTTTGTAATTTTCTGACTTCTTAAAAATGCAACAAAAATCCCCCCGTTGAGGTCAACGGGCTTACAGCTAGTGACACTAATTAACTACACTATATAATGTAAATTATTCTGGTGGTAGTATAGCTGGTGAAACTTTTGTACTCACTATTGTAATGTATGTGCGCGCGCTTGGAGAGTTATGTTCGCGCGCACATGTGCGCAGCTTAGAGCAGCCATACTCAACCTGCGACCGCATGCGGCCTAGTAAGCCCAAATGTACGGCCCAGTAAGCTCTTACCAACTCGTGGATTTCAAATTCCTCGGTGAGCTAAAAAAAAAGGAGTTTCGGAGATATCTGGGGAAAAAGTATACTAGTATATCTAATATAAAAAGTATATCTGAGGAAAGAGTCTTTATTATTCTATGAAATAAAAAATGGGAAACGCGAAGGTATTTTTTTCAAAGAGAGGCGTAGTAACATAAAGTTTAAAAATCACTGTTCTACTACATTTTAATTTTAATAAAAGGTGTGTGAAGTAGTCTTGTGACGGTAGAAAGAGCGACTAGCCTACTACTTGTACTCCATTATTTGTCTTCATCCTCTCCGAGAGAGATGTTGATACGTTGAGGGACTGGCATACAACCAGTTTTCGAAAAACGATCATATGCTCCATATTGGAAGCGAAATTGTCTTAAATAAAAACACATATCATTCAATAAAAACGCGTATCGCTACCCTTAAGCAACAGTGGGATAAATCGAAGGTACGTACTAGTTTTGAGATAATTGATCTTTAATCATTGTGTTCTACTTTTTAAATAGTTAATTATAGTTTTATTTAGTATCGTTTACGGTTTATAATAAAAGGTAATAGTAGTTTTTTTGTATACTTTTATTTGTATCTAGCTATTCTCAGTGCCGGAGTGAGGTTATTTGGCGCCCTAGGCAAAGGTTATTGGCGCGCCCCCTTTTAACAAATCGTCTTTTTTTGTCGAAATAATGAAAAAAAACAATTCGAAATCATTAGAAATATTTGTTTTTATTTACCCATGTCCGCTCCCAATGTGGTGCATATGGCCTCCTAATGGAGGTGCCTCAATAGAAGTGTCTCTACGTGAACAGTGAACTCAGTCGTTCAACACCTCATTTTCGAATCATATAGAATACGATACATAATTATAAAAATAAAATAAAACGTACTATTATTTATTATAATGCCGCCTGTGTGGTCTAGTGGTCAACGTCATTGGCTACCCCTAAGGAGGTCACGGGTTCGAATCCCAGTACGGGCAGTTTTATAAATTGATTTTTCAATCGATTTATGAATTTCTGTTCAAAGGCATGGATGTATGTGATGTCTTGAATTCCTCCCTCCCATTTTTATATTATTATTAGAGTATATAAAAATAGTTTGAATACTCCATTTATGCGCCACTTAGTGGTTTGCGCCCTAGGCGGTTGCCTATTTCGCCTGTATGGTGGCGTCGGCCCTAGCTATTCTACCAATCTCGCTGATGCTTTGAAGTTACAGGATAATATCAATCATTATATTAGTAAAAATTTTCTTTGAAATGGGGCACTTTTTTCAGTAATATTTCAATGTTTCTTTATAAAGGTTTACATTTAAGCCAATCGATTGTTGGCATACTTATCTTAAAATCTATTTTATTTCACTGTTGCTTTATGGTAGCGATAAGTTACTAGTTTCCAATTCATAAAAATCCACGGTCCTGCTTATTCAATACATAGAAAATGTATTCAAAAACGTTTTTACAGACTGCCGTAAAAATGCTATAAATACCAAACACAACTTCAACATCATTTTACTTTATTTTTTAGATTTTTTTTCAAAATAACAAAATAATCTGAGTATCTTTTTATGTACGGATGTGGTTAATCATGCTGATTGGTTCACATCTTTGCGGTTCAGTGGTATCGTCGTTATGTTGTCTTTGGCTTTATAAATTGCTATATATTCAAGAGATAGAAAATTATCGTATTTCCATGCTGCTCACACATCTTCCTCGCCTGACTGAACTATCGACCTATTTTATTAAATTAACCGTAAATGGGGGCCATGGCCCCCTCCTTGGGAGAATTTATTTTCCATTTTTATAATTTATTAAAACTTTATTTTGAAATGGGCTCTTTAATTGTTTAGTTTACTATGTTTTATAGAATACATACTTACTTAATTATGTATTGACTATTTTTATATACACCCAATCTTTTTTTACGCGATACATTGGAGGAAGGTGGCGCGTAAAAAAACCTCACTTTCGTATGATTTGATAAATCTTACATAATTCTTTCTTGATTTGAAAAGTATCAAAAATGTATGAAAAAAAAAATTGTTCCTCAAATTAGCGCAAAAAATATTTTTTTACGGTGCTGTCCAAAAAATTCGCGTAATTTCAAAATCGCGCAAAAAAAAAAATCGCATAAAAAAAGGCTTTCATCTATTTTTTAATGTATCATGCTTATTTTCAAATTGAATGCCCCCCACCTGGGACAATTTCTGGAACCGTAAGGGTGACTTTTATTCTTGAATAAAGATTCAATTATTGTCAGACGAAGAGTCAATAAATAATGGCGCGCGAATTGCAAATGGTTCCCAGGAATATTTTTAAAAAATGTTAATAAAATACATCATATAGTTTATAGGTTATACGTTGAGATGTTTCTTAGTTTTCGATACCAAAATTTCGAAGTATGTATTTTGTATTGGGTAGGTGTTAAAAAACGACCGAAATCCTGGAATCCCAGTTTCGCTAATATCGTTAAAGCAATCCTTCTGCGATTCTTCTTTACTCGCATGTAATCTATTGGCTCATCATAGGTAACCGTACGTTGGTGTAGGTACAAGGTGCCTAAAAAGAAACAATCGGAAGTCGCCTAAAAAAAAGATAGCAGTGACCGTATACATATTACAATTCCGTAAATTCTATGTGCTCTTTATTCACGGATTTGAAACGGTCATAGAAGACTACTGTTGATTTTTGACAGTTATAAAAATAATAATAATCATAAACCTATTTATTGTTAAAAAACAATACAGAAAAATAATATGTTACTAAATTTGAAAACCACTTAATGTTGTGAAAATATGATTACGCACAGATTTTAACTAAAATACGTTTTTTTTTATTTTAGATCTCGAGTAAAGTGCTTAGTGGAATTTCAATATAAAATTTGAATCGATCAAACCCGCACATTTTGTGACTACAACCCAGGTTTCACTTTTCTGTATCTACGTGCATTCAAGTGGATGGATGAACGATTCAAATTCAAAATACGTTTATTTTAATTCGCCTAAAATACATAATATTAAACGCCTATGTAAAATATTTGTTTACTGTTTACTGTGTAACTATTTAGTGGTTTTTATACTACTGTTTTACTTGTATGAAACGTTTCTGTTGCGAAAAAGAGAATCGTGTTGCATGTAGGCAAGGCCGGCTCGTGGCGTGTGTGAAGTGTGTGACATATACAAAAGTACAGGCGCCGCACTAAGATTTTAGCAGTCATTTAGTTCTAGTTTTGAGAGGCAGACGAGGTGGAGAAATTCTAGAGTCGGCCCTGCATGTAGGTATAATACGTTTTTGTTAAAATATAACATATAAAACAAACTTAAATGTGACAAAGTTGGTACATTCTTTAAATTTACAAAATCTATTACGATTCAAAAAACATTACAGTTGAAAATTCACAACAATTTCTTGAATTTAATTATCCCAAATTTAGTCATGAAGAAAAGATTAATGCTTCTCGTGTGCGGTGTTTTTGTCAAATTACGTGTATATATTTCATGTTTTCTTTTTGTAGTTTTTGTTCGCATTCAACTCAAGCCCGCTATGCAACGGACCGAAGTGTTGATTTTATTTATGGAGAGAAACGAAGAAAACTTTAAGCTCAGTTTTCAGAAACCGATAGCTTCGGCAGTTTGGGTGGTATAAATGATAATATTATGTATTGCTATTCGTAAAACTTTATACGCCGTATTTCCTGTAACACTGAGAAACAGATAAATTATGTATTTTTTTGTTACTGTTGATTTTATTGTTATTCGGAACATTTTCGAGTTCTTCTGGAACAAATTTTTCATTTTTAAAACTGCTAGAAAATATAAGTTAACCGAAATTAAACGCATTTTAAAGAAAGAACTTGTTTCAATGATAAGCAGGATTTATTTTATAACTATAATAGCTTACCATCAATATTGACAGTCAAACTTAACACAATTGGTCGATGTTTTTGATTGACATATTATTAAATATATATCTTACTTAAAACTAATATTTCCAATGTGAAGTTTGCTGTCAGAAAAACCTCGAAATTATTACAAAAAGTTTATTTAACGTAGTTATTTTTCTTGGTAAAATTTAAAACAATATAATATAATAATAAAATTAGCATTCATTTAAGACAATGAATTGTAACATTATTTTATTCATGCAGAACGTGACTGATTTCGCAAAACGAGAATGTATTTTTAATTCTATTATAAAAATACTGAATCGGCGTTTAAATAAGACAGTTGAAAAATGTATTATTTACATATATTAAACAATTTATTTAATGAACCATGTAAATTATTGTAACTTTTGAAAATATTATCAAGCATATAAAATAGATTTATTTTTATTAGTTCTAATTATTTTTAGAAAGTATGTCTGTCTTTTGGATAATTTTATTTTGAAAAGCGATTAAAATATATATTTTTAAAATGTTTAGGTAATTAACTCCGGATATAATAAAATAATTGATTTATAAAATTTACTGCTTTCCTTACATGATATTTACTTCTTTAAATATAGATTAACATAGTATAAATGAAAGCACCCGCACTTAAGATACCTGTGAATTCCAACATTTTTGCAATACATATATGTAGGTAGTTCCAATAAATTTTAAATCAATTCCGTTGATTTATTTTCCAATCTAAATCCATTTTCTATCCTGCTCGTATTTTAATTGATGTAAAGAGAAAACAAACAAATACACTGCGGATGTATTTGTATTACTGTGTTCAAGAGATTTTTATAATAGTTATGCCAAAAAATTCAAATATAAAAAAGATTTAAAAAAATCAAAATCATTTTTTATTGCATATATTTAACGATTGTTCGTTTTAAAATGAATATTTTCAACATTAAAGAATTAAAAAGAAGCATCAACAAAAAATCTTATCAGATTCATTTTTGAAGTCTTGAAAATATTTGATGATACCTCGAAAAGGTTGGGTACCCTTGCAATAAATAAATAACATGCGCTATACACAAAACTCGTGGTCTTCATAAGGACATGAGAAAATTTCATTACTTTCTCCAAATTAATGGGTATATATAATCGTGCATGTGATAAGTTACAAAATAATTCTGACAGAGTAATTCTCTACGAACCTATCAACAAGAAGTCGAGGTGTACACATTACCTATTCAAAAATGTATTGTTGTTGGTCTGAGTTATCAAATATGTCACATCAGATTCCAATAGCGATCGTGTAAGCATGCACAAATAAAGAAGTATACAAACACAGCTCGAGTATACTCACTTACAAAGTACTCCAAACAGTAAACAAATAGATAGTTGTCCATAAAATAAAGTCGTGTCAACATGTCACGAGCGCATACCAGAGCGTTGGATGTAATGCCGCATAGCATGTGCACTGATACCTAGCATTGAGGTGTGCTACTACAGATTGAATTGCCTTGATTAGACCATGGCTTCGGCTCCTTTGACAAAGAGCAAAACACCAGGCATGTGGTCTAAATTAGAATAACAATCCTCGGCACCAATAATTAGTGTAGATTCTCAAGAAAGGCCAATTATTATATTAAACCAAACTATAAAAGAGAAAAAATGAAAACTCTTACTAAATAATATCGTCGTCAATTTTCTGTAATCTCGTATCTCAATATTTACAAGTTTTTATCAGAGCTGTGGAGTCTGTGTTCTGTTCTATGTTCAAGTCGTGCTTGAAAAAACTAACAGCTTCGAATCCTTCTAAAAAAATGTATATTCAAATTGCTAGGATCAAAAATGGTGCCACTACATACTAGCAAGCCTAAAAAATAATGAAAGTCGTGTTTGAGTCGGAGTCGTCTTATTTCTTTACGACTCCAAAGCAGCGGTGGGCTGCCAATACGTTAACAAGGGGCTCGCTTAATATCGAAGCAATTTATCACTCATATGCAATACTTAAATACGCAAACGATTGTTACTTAATACACTTATAATATGCAACAATACGCAGTTTACCATAAACTAATCAATGTAAATAGGTAAAAATGTACTACTGTGTATACTGGAAGCTGTCGTAGATAATATATATAGGTCAGAAATTGCAGTTATGTACCAATTTGATCTGAGAATAGTGTTTCCCTTAATTTAACAAGGGGCTCGCCGGCCGTGGTAAAATCTAACAAGGGGCTCGCGCGAGCCCCTCCGAGCCCCCTCCAGCCCACCCCTGCTCCAAATAAAGACACATAAATGTACTTTATTCTACCGCTGTCGCAAACGCTTTCTATCGCTGTAAAAAAAACTACTTGAATGGTTTTGTCATCAATATCTGCGAAGAAGATAATTAGGCAGGAATCAAAGATGTTTTCATCCATGCCAAACCTAGACCATATTATTTTTTACCACGTTTTTGTATTAGATCAAAATATAAAGCATGGAATAAAATGTTTTTCGTGTACTAGTTAATGAAATATGTGTGTTTTGAAATTCTGATACGTGTTTGTATAAAATTGATGACAATATGTATTTCAAGACATAACATTTATGTTACAACGAAGACTTTACTTGCCTTCTCGTCGTTGAGTATGTAAATGATGAAGATATCTGAAAAAAATAAAAACAATGTAATATTAAGTGATTAAGATACTTCAAACTAATTTAAATTGATCGATTATTATAAATAAAACTAAGATAAAAATATCATTATTAGTATGTACATATGTATAACATTTAAATGATTTAGATTACAGCTTAGTAGTCTTACTTTTACCAAGCAGTGACAGAACGTAATTTATTAAATTAAATTTGTATGTATTACTCTCCCATGATCGTATCAACTATATCATAATTAAGGATTGCAATACCGGTAATAACGAAACCGGGATCCCAGTATTCACCTTGTTCTTTCAATACCGAAATATCGATTTTATCGAACCGGTATTTCAATATATGTATGAATTCATAAATGCCAACTTACTTAAAAAATAAATTAAATTGAACTTCTCTTCTTCTTGGACCGTATTCGTTACATATGCGATACATATTATGGTCACCTGACGTTCGCGTTGCTTTTTTCCCATCACTTGCCAACATCCGTCATTCCACCTAGTTTACCTCAAAAATGATACCTGACGATCGTCCAGGATGTCGAAATTTCACCGATCGGTAGAAGATGTTTGATCCACACCCAAATATCAGAGTTCCACACAAAATCGAAAAACATCAATCCCAATATCGGGCCAAAAAAAATTCGAAACGAAGAAGCGATAAAGAAAACAGCGGATGTATAAATAAAAAAATATTTTTTAACTTGTGATTTTATTTTACACTGGAAGAGTGATTTAATAATATTGCTACAAGAACTTTATTTACCAATAATATCCGCTCCCTAGTCCGGAGCATATGGCCACCGCAAGGTACTTCCAGGATACCCTGACCAAAATGAACACGAACGAGTCATATAAAAAGGGATATAAGCAGCATGTAACTCAGCATCGCCTCTTTTAGCTTAAATTAACAAAATTATCAATCGATATATTATTCTTATCCCTTATTAAATAAACACGATCTTAAATTTATGTGAAACTTCTTTAAAATTAACCAAGTACATCAATAATTATTCGTCGAGAAAAAAATTGACCAAGTAAGCATCTCATGCATATAAGATTTTAGCGATAACATCAGTCAAATCCCTGTTCCGACACGTCAAAACAGGGAATTCATAGGCGAAATCATGCTACAGGTGGTGGGGTATCATCTCGGCCAAGAATATAGACACGGTTTCTATTCACTCGCTCACTTAAAATTCTCGTCGAATCACTCAGACAAATCTCGTGAGTTGCGTTCAGATTGTTTTGTATTCGGCCGAGTTCACTCTTACGTCCGCGTATGTACTCGGTTGGTCTTAATGAGGCTTATGAATCGTTGACTCTACTTAAGAAAACATGTTGGCTCTATCCGATATGCCAAGAATGCCAGACGGTCGATCGCAAAGCAAAATTTGGTCGATTTGAAAACTATCGTGAATTTGGAAAAAATATATATCATTTTATATCAATATTTATAGCCGACGATGAAAAATTATATCCCGGCGGTCGCACTGTTTCGGCTGAACTTGATTGTTATTATCTGTTAATTTATGGTATTAACGAATGGTAGAAATAAGACAGCTGTAAAATTTATTATGATAATCAGTAAAAGTTAAGATTTAAAATTAGGTCCCAACGCGAAAAGGGTTGGGCACCGTTGATATCTTTTCCGGTTCTAAGCTCAAGAAATGCGACCCCAATATCCACATTTTCTTAAATATCTATTTTAATATGGGTGATACAATGTTTATAATTAAGGTATTCTTATATCATAGTTTTTTGGACCTTTTGTAGTTTATATAAATACGATAAGATAAGAGATAAGCGGCCGCTTATCAGCGATCGTTTGTAAGATAATAGGCTGAACGCCGCTAAGCAAAGCGCGCCAGTAGCACATTGATATTTGCATTGAAACGACGTATATTTTACGCGCAACCTAAAATATGATTATTTATTAAAAAACCACGGATTTTTATAAAAAAATGTATGAGGAATGATGCAGAGAGATATTTTAAAGCCCTAAGACTATTTATTTTTTTGAAATTCATAAGAATAAGGCCAATAATGAGGAAACCACTGGGGTCCCTAAAAGACCCCCATCGGCCGAGAAGTATTTTTCTAGTCTCCGAGCCGCGAGAGATATACAATTTCTTTTCCAAGCATTAATAAAAATAAAATAAACATTTTTTCTACAGCTAGTAGCACCGCACCATTCACTGAATCAGTAAAGATTTCATGCCGAACGCAATTTATTTTTGCCTACGCTACCTACGTTAGAGATAGAATAATAACGTCACATAATACAATATAAAATACATAACACAAGAAATGATGCAACGATAAACATTAAAAAAATGAATAATTATATCATCGGTGCGGTTATTGAGAAGGTGTTTGGTTAAAGTGTTGTGCCATCGGCTGCGGTTCGCGGCTCCCACA
Organism: Himalopsyche anomala; assembly: GCA_031772345.1. NCBI lineage: Eukaryota > Metazoa > Arthropoda > Insecta > Trichoptera > Rhyacophilidae > Himalopsyche > Himalopsyche anomala. The sequence continues at coordinate 25,435,275 of CM062825.1, read as the reverse complement.
CTACGTGACTTGGGTTCGGTTCCGTATCAGGCGTCCCGATCAAGATTGTATGAGTGGTGACATTAAGACATCACTAAAAGGTTTCATGCAGTGCCGGCGCGAGGCTATTTGGAGCCCTAGGCAATGATTACTGACGCGCCCACTTTTTGACAAATCGTTCATTTGTTTTAGAAATAAGAAAAAAACGATTAGGTATCATTAGATTTTTTTATATACATATATATATATATATATATATATATACATGTCCGCTCTCAATGTGGAGCATATGGCTTATTAATGAAGGTATCTCAACAAAAAAAAAATCTACGTGAACTGTTTGTTACTCAGTCGCTCAACCTCTCTTTTTCAAATAATCTAGAATAAGATACATAATAACAACGAACAAATACAAAAATCAAAATTAAATAAAATGTAGTTTATTCTTAGAGAATTTAAAAATAACTTTCATACTCCATTTATACGCCCCCTAATGGTTTGCGCCCTAGGCGGTTGCCTATTTTGCCTGTATGGTAGCGCCGGCCCTGGTTTCATGCTAGGGGTTTTTGTATTCACGGCATAATGGCTCGCTCTTTTCAGCGATTATTTGCCTTTGGAATTATTTATACTAAACTCTTAATATAATGCGAAAAAATCGATGTCTCCTAAATACAGATGTGCGATTAATGCAAATTCTGTGCTACTGACAAACAAAACTAAATTGGATAATTTATTTACACCGGTGAGTGGTACTTTTCACGATTTTTTTGGTTTGTTAACTGAATTTACTTTTTTAAGGGATATACCAAAAATGTGAGCAAAGCGGAAATGTAAATTTAAAGTGACGATATAATATGAAAACATGAGAGGCATAATGTGTTGCCACATTTATAACGTTTTAATATAAATATTTAAATTAAACGCTTTCGTCTTAAGAGGTTTACGAACAATTCATTGGAAGAATTAGTTAATATTTCACAAAAAACACAAAATTTTGCAATTTACGAACGTGACGAACTAGCCGAAACGTAGAACTGAGTCATAAAATATTAGCCGCACTAATAATCAATTTATTATTTTTCTTATCTTTTATTATCCTTAAATAATCTGAATGAGTGCTATATTGTTCGAATTTCAGATCAAATAATATAGTACATATTTACAATACATACACTTTTCAATTGTGGACAGTGGACTCATTTATTATGTATACAAAACTCGTACATCCTATGTACAAATAATATGTCTCTATTACAAAAAAGGCATTTTACCGAGAACGTGTCTCTCGCATGTAAGAATAAATATATAATCACAATAAAAATGTATACTGTCTTTTATTGTTAATAGTTAATACTAGCTGTAAGCCCGTTGACCTCAACGGAGAGATTTTTGTTGCATTTTTAAGTAGTCAGAAAAGTTACTGGCGTGAAAAATAAATTACTAACCTATTTATTGAATAATCCAGAAATTCTGATAGTAAAAGAAATATCTCGGGGCGTATATCGACAGCCCTGCCCTGCAGTATTTAAATTGTAAATTATTTATTTTTGGAATAATGTTCTAGTTTGCTAACAACTATTTTTCGTAATAGCAGAAATTTTGTAAATTATTTAATTTTTGGAATAATGTTTATGTTTGCTAACAACCATTTTTCTTAGAAGCAGAAATTTCGTTAATTATTTTATTTTTGGTATAATTTTTAAGTTTGCTAACAATTATTTTTCATAGTAGCAAAAATAGTCCTTGTAAATTACTTAATTTTTGGAATAATGTTTAAGTTTGCTAACAATTATTTTTTCTATTAGCAGAAATAGACCTCGTAAATTATTTAATTTTTGGAATAATGTTTAAATTTGCTAACAACCATTTTTCATAGTAGCAAAAATAGTCCTTGTAAATTACTTAATTTTTGGAATAATGTTTAAGTTTGCTAACAATTATTTTTCCTATTAGCAGAAATAGACCTCGTAAATTATTTAATATTTGGAATAATGTTTAAGTTTGCTAACAACCATTTTTCTTAGAAGCAGAAATTTCGTTAATTATTTTATTTTTGGTATAATTTTTAAGTTTGCTAACAATTATTTTTCATAATAGCAAAAATAGTCCTTGTAAATTACTTAATTTTTGGAATAATGTTTAAGTTTGCTAACAATTATTTTTCCTATTAGCAGAAATAGACCTCGTAAATTATTTAATATTTGGAATAATGTTTAAGTTTGCTAACAACCATTTTTCTTAGAAGCAGAAATTTCGTTAGTTATTTTGTTTTTGGTATAATTTTTAAGTTTGCTAACAATTATTTTTCATAGTAGCAAAAATAGTCCTTGTAAATTACTTAATTTTTGGAATAATGTTTAAGTTTGCTAACAATTATTTTTCCTATTAGCAGAAATAGACCTCGTAAATTATTTAATTTTTGGAATAATGTTTAAGTTTGCTAACAACCATTTTTCTTAGAAGCAGAAATTTCGTTAGTTATTTTGTTTTTGGTATAATTTTTAAGTTTGCTAACAATTATTTTTCATAGTAGCAAAAATAGTCCTTGTAAATTACTTAATTTTTGGAATAATGTTTAAGTTTGCTAACAATTATTTTTTCTATTAGCAGAAATAGACCTCGTAAATTATTTAATTTTTGGAATAATGTTTAAATTTGCTAACAACCATTTTTCATAGTAGCAAAAATAGTCCTTGTAAATTACTTAATTTTTGGAATAATGTTTAAGTTTGCTAACAATTATTTTTCCTATTAGCAGAAATAGACCTCGTAAATTATTTAATATTTGGAATAATGTTTAAGTTTGCTAACAATTATTTTTCCTATTAGCAGAAATAGACCTCGTAAATTATTTAATATTTGGAATAATGTTTAAGTTTGCTAACAATTATTTTTCCTATTAGCAGAAATAGACCTCGTAAATTATTTAATATTTGGAATAATGTTTAAGTTTGCTAACAACCATTTTTCTTAGAAGCATTTTTGGAATAATGTTTAAGTTTGCTAACAACCATTTTTCATAGTAGCAAAAATAGTCCTTGTAAATTCCTTAATTTTTGGAATAATGTTTAAGTTTGCTAACAATTATTTTTCCTATTAGCAGAAATAGACCTCGTAAATTATTTAATATTTGGAATAATGTTTAAGTTTGCTAACAACCATTTTTCTTAGAAGCAGAAATTTCGTTAATTATTTTATTTTTGGTATAATTTTTAAGTTTGCTAACAATTATTTTTCATAGTAGCAAAAATAGTCCTTGTAAATTACTTAATTTTTGGAATAATGTTTAAGTTTGCTAACAATTATTTTTCCTATTAGCAGAAATAGACCTCGTAAATTATTTAATATTTGGAATAATGTTTAAGTTTGCTAACAACCATTTTTCTTAGAAGCAGAAATTTCGTTAGTTATTTTGTTTTTGGTATAATTTTTAAGTTTGCTAACAATTATTTTTCATAGTAGCAAAAATAGTCCTTGTAAATTACTTAATTTTTGGAATAATGTTTAAGTTTGCTAACAATTATTTTTCCTATTAGCAGAAATAGACCTCGTAAATTATTTAATTTTTGGAATAATGTTTAAGTTTGCTAACAACCATTTTTCTTAGAAGCAGAAATTTCGTTAATTATTTTATTTTTGGTATAATTTTTAAGTTTGCTAACAATTATTTTTCATAGTAGCAAAAATAGTCCTTGTAAATTACTTAATTTTTGGAATAATGTTTAAGTTTGCTAACAATTATTTTTCCTATTAGCAGAAATAGACCTCGTAAATTATTTAATATTTGGAATAATGTTTAAGTTTGCTAACAACCATTTTTCTTAGAAGCAGAAATTTCGTTAATTATTTTGTTTTTGGTATAATTTTTAAGTTTGCTAACAATTATTTTTCATAGTAGCAAAAATAGTCCTTGTAAATTATTTAATATTTGGAATAATGTTTAAGTTTGCTAACAACCATTTTTCTTAGAAGCAGAAATTTCGTTAATTATTTTGTTTTTGGTATAATTTTTAAGTTTGCTAACAATTATTTTTCATAGTAGCAGAAATAGACCTCGTAAATTATTTAATATTTGGAATAATGTTTAAGTTTGCTAACAACCATTTTTCTTAGAAGCAGAAATTTCGTTAATTATTTTGTTTTTGGTATAATGTTTAAGTTTGCTAACAATTATTTTTTCTATTAGCAGAAATAGACCTCGTAAATTATTTAATTTTTGGAATAATGTTTAAATTTGCTAACAACCATTTTTCATAGTAGCAAAAATAGTCCTTGTAAATTACTTAATTTTTGGAATAATGTTTAAGTTTGCTAACAATTATTTTTCCTATTAGCAGAAATAGACCTCGTAAATTATTTAATATTTGGAATAATGTTTAAGTTTGCTAACAACCATTTTTCTTAGAAGCAGAAATTTCGTTAATTATTTTGTTTTTGGTATAATTTTTAAGTTTGCTAACAATTATTTTTCATAGTAGCAAAAATAGTCCTTGTAAATTACTTAATTTTTGGAATAATGTTTAAGTTTGCTAACAATTATTTTTCCTATTAGCAGAAATAGACCTCGTAAATTATTTAATTTTTGGAATAATGTTTAAGTTTGCTAACAACCATTTTTCATAGTAGCAAAAATAGTCCTTGTAAATTACTTAATTTTTGGAACAATGTTTAAGTTTGCTAACAACCATTTTTCTTAGAAGCAGAAATTTCGTAAATTATTTTATTTTTGGTATAATTTTTAAGTTTGCTAACAATTATTTTTCATAGTAGCAAAAATAGTCCTTGTAAATTACTTAATTTTTGGAATAATGTTTAAGTTTGCTAACAATTATTTTTCCTATTAGCAGAAATAGACCTCGTAAATTATTTAATTTTTGGAATAATTTTTAAGTTTGCTAACAACCATTTTTCGTATATATATAAATAAATAGTTAATTAAATTATTATATATAATTGAGCAGCCCTATATAGCCGTTCACAACCCTGCAGGTGGAAATCTTGGAATTCAATATCGTTTAGTGCAAGATTTCACCCACAGATGTCATTATTAGTTCACTTAAAACGCGTTCTTTTTTTTTGCTTTGTATTATTTAAATTATATAAAGTTTTTATATCGCTTTTCTCAAGTGGATTTGTAGATCAGTGTGTAAGCCGTCCGAACGTCGCGCATGAAAATTGGGGCATGGTATCGAATCCCACAGCTTGAGAGAATATTTTTTGAAAATTAATTGTTTTTACACATAATAAAATAAAAATGTCATGATTTCAAAAATTCACTCATGACGTCAGAGAAAAATGAAGAAATGAATTAATGACGACAGCGGGGCAGAATGGGGGGGGAGGGGGACCGTCTTTCTTGACGTCATCGAATAGGCGAAATCGCGACCATAATATACAAACGAAAAAAGTATCTCTTTAGTATGAATAAAAAAATGTTGACAGCGTGGCTGGGGCGGAGGAGGGGAAGGGGAAATCGGGGACAATTTACAGACAGACGGACGGACGGACGGACGGACGGACGGACATTAATTAATAGTTAATATTTTTCTTCTAGCTCGATGAAAATGGTTTGTGGCTAGTTAGCGTCACGAATGATGAGCTATCTCAGACATTCGTTTCATTAAATATAATAACGCATCTATTTACAAGACAAAATAGTTATTGTACCGAAGTACACGAAATAAGATATCGCTCGTCAAACATCGATACGTCGTAAGCCGATTGATAAAATAAGCAGATTACAAGTCTTATGTATACTATACTTTTATCCTATTATACATACATACATACTATTTCTTTCTGTTTAGCTATGATTTTGATCGCGTTGATAAAGACGATTAAAACATTCATGAATTTTAACCATTTTAATCCCACGGGGCCTAAATATTGACCCCACGAACATGTGCGAAAAATCTCAGAGGCCCCAGTTTTACGAACCCGTTTAAATGACTAATATTATTTTAGTTACTGTTGAGAAAATTTGTCAACGATAAGTTAAGACTGTATAAGCCAAGCTCTTTTTTAATAATCTTCACTTTTGGTCCTCGTTTCCAATTATTATCATTAAGTGATAAAACAATTAAACTATCGTATTTTTGAAATCGATACGATATTTTTTTTTTCTCCGTACATAATTATGAAGATTAGTAACACAATTTTCATAATGCAGGGTTGAAATCTATATTTCGATTCATATAAAATAATAATAATAATAAAATATATTATTTTTTTACATGTTATATACTTGTGGTGATGTTTGTTATCCCAAGTAGCAGACTACTTACGATTCAGCATACGAGCCGCTCTGTCAAAGCTTACGGCGAGCAATCCAATCGGAATTCACAATGACACTCATAGATATTGAATGAATACCAAACGATTGACTATATCAACCGCCATTTTATTTCAAATATATCATTGCAAATGGCGGATAATCAAATTGCGCGGGAATTATTTTGAGAATATTTTTAGTTTACACGATTAATTTACAGGTAAGTTTAGTACTAATTATTCTATATGGAAATTTATATTTCCTTTTAAAAATATAAGAATACACACTAACTTTACGAGTCTATTAAATTTGTTACCTTTTCTTATTAATTTCATACATTTTATTCAAATGAAAACATAAATTAAAAAAACATTACATCAATAATTTATTTGTACAAAAAAACAATTATGGCGATATTATCAGAATTCCTTGTAATCTATATAACATATATTACGGGTTACATAAGTAATTTTTGAGGGCCCTAAGATTTGGAGGCCCTAAGCACACTGCATGTAATACCAAACAAATCTTATGTAGAAAGTCATCCATACATTAAACAATTGCTATTATTTTTAAGATATTTGAACATTCAATTTTTTTGTGATAAACTCAGATTTATTGAAAATCAGTATTTCTTAACATTTTTTAGCGGACGGACTTTCAAAGTGTCCTCTTATTTCTATCACATCATGAAATATCACACAGCCAATTAAAAGCATACTATTATATGTACACACTGCATACATATCGACTGTGGTAATTAAAAAGGACGTAACCCACACATATAAAATTTTACAGGAGGCGCAAAAAAGTGTTTTGATGATTTTAAGCCACATGCAAATTATGAATTATACACAACCTTAAAGTGCACGGAGATTTCTAAAGTGGTGTTTAATTGACATAATCTAATATTAATTAAAGAAATTGTCTAGGAAAAACCTTTATTTCAGTCCTTTTTCTTGGTTTTAATTACTTACAAGGTCATCTTTTTCGAACATAAAAGCTAAATTTAGATACTTATTCGGCATTTCCAGCTTGCATCCCTTGGAAAGAACATGTATCAAGTTTGATACATTGTGATTATCGAAAAAAACTTTTTTGAAAAAACTGTGGCTACGTCCATTTTCCTTTCCACAGTCGATATATAAACGATACCGGCACCGCGCCGCTTTGGAGTTCCAGTGAAATTACTGTTTTATAATATTTCGGTAGGCTACGCGCCCCTTATTATCAATTCACAAAATATAATACGAAAAAGCTGACATTTTTATAAAGTTAATAAATATTTAGGACTGTTGACTGAAATAAAAGTCTGTCCTCTTAAAAAGCGTCGTGTGGTCACTTTATGTATAGTAAAGTTTGAAAGGAAGATAATTATTTTAGACGAAGCCTTGCGATAGCTCGATAGGTGTCTGCTGATGTCACTACATCTACATACTACATATATATTATAAATCACTAGTGAAATAAATCAATTAAAATAATTCAGAAGGTTATTTGATAACTGTGAATCTTTTTGCAATTACAATCAGCTCAATAACGATTATGATAGTAATTTTAAATTATAAACCGAACCATTAGAAGTAAGATCGTATTAAGCGTTCGTCGGCCATCGCAGCTGAAAATTTACAACTGATTTTGTACCCTGGAAGCATTCAAAACAATGTGTTTATTAAAATGCATCCAAGTACGATAAACACATAGGAATAGATTTAATGCAAGTCGTGTCACATACTTCGTATAAATATTACGACAAATTGTTATGACAAACTGTCGTTAGCGTGGACGGATATAGCCTAACTTATCGGTATGCTATTTTCAACTCAATTTCTGTGTGCAGTCAACGATAAAGAAAATTTCTGACAAATGACAGAAGTTTGTAATTTAAGATTTTTCACATTTAAAGGGGTGATAATTGGAAAAGATTTTTTTGTTATTTATCGTTTCGTTTGAAACTGATTCGTCTTATATGACACGTGACTTTCGCTTTGGTGATGATGTGAATTTAAATAACTATATTTATAAGGGGTAAAATATTTTAATAATTAATAAATCAAACAGGTACAATATAGCAGTGTTCCGCAACCTTTTATCTTCCTAGGCACACCAACGTGTTCTCCAAAATTTTGCGGCACACCACAAGTAAAAATATACATAACATACAGAAATTACATTAGTTTTTGTTTATTTTATATATGATAGAAACCACAAAAGAACCATATGGATATTTTATAACCATGTCCACTACCAATGTAGAGCACATGTACTCCTAATGGAGATTATCTTAAAAGTAAAGTTTCAGATTATTCAAATTTATTTACAAAAAAAGCATCAGTCAAAAGGCATCGTTTAATAAAATGTTTCAAACATTTAGTGGTAAAAATTATACTAACAAATAAACATTTTATCGATTTGGGTATACTATGTATGTACATATAACATATTCTTCCAACCAAAAAATAATAACGCGATACGAATAAATATATAAATAAATTAAATGATACGCGCCGCGGCACACCGGTTGCGGAGCACTGCAATATATAGAACAAGCGAAAATTGATAATCAGAGATTTTTGATTAATTGGTATTTACTTATTATTCTAATAACTGTGTTCGATGTCATACAATTTATCATTCGTGTAATATAGATGATGCTCATATAGTGCTCAGGCATAATTCTTAAAAATAAACGGGCATAGGGCCTATACTAACCAACAAAAAAATGTTTTTTTTAAATATCTAATAAAATAATACAATATATACAAGGCCGGCGCCATCATACAGGCGAAATAAGCAACCGCCTAGGGCGCATAAATGGAGGGGTAAAATATATTTTTTTTACTTAAATAATATAAATATCTATACAGTGAGCTTCAAGCCATCTCAAAAAGTACTGCTCTTTATTGTGTAACAAAATATTGAGCGAGAGCAAAAAAAGGTCTCGCGTTTTTTCATTTTGGCATTTCCGCAAATTCCTGGGTTTTCGAAATTAGAAAATCTGGGAAGAGCTAAAAAAAGATCTCCAATTTTTCATTTTAAATAATCTATAAACTCCCAGGATTTCAAAATCACCGAGCAAAATTTTCTCAATCCCGAATTCCGTAATTGTACAATTTTATTATTGCCAAATAACCTCGCGCCGGTACTGTTGAATAGTATGCTAATTTTGTTAACCTATTCCATACTAATATTATACTTCCAAGGAGCTTATGATCGAAAACATTTATCAAACAGAATACAAAAATGGTCAGATAAAAAACAATGCATACAAAAACATCCTTTAAAGAAAACGGATATCGTAAAGATGATCATTTGACACTTTTTGAATCCTATTCAGGATGCATGTCACCATTAAGTCGCTATACATTGAGAGATCTAGGACCGTATGCAAAATGCAAGGCAAGGGTTTCCCATCGGTCAATCCCGAAGTAAAGTATGGTGACAGTTTCAATGAATGAAAAACAGAATCAAGATATTTTATCCGTCCTTGCTTCCCCGTATCTTAAAAAAATACGGAAATATTCAAATTATTTTGTTTTTGGTTCGCGATAAATTGCTCGAATAACAAGATAATCAATTTGTTTCCGTTTGTTCTGTCTTAACCCTGGTCTTCTATGTGTTCTGGAAATATATAGAAACAGTTTGAGTAACTAATTTATAAGCAGTTCTCGTAGAAACACTTCTGTTGAGATAAACTCCATTAAAAGATCATATGTTCCGCATTTGGAGCGAACACGGTTAAAATAAATACTTACGAAAATTATTTTTATATTTCACTCTCTAAACAAGTGTCGCACAAGATAAAAATGAAATTCGTAGAAAAAGTCGTGAAAAATCGTTTAAATAACCAAGTAATTCGAATAATTTGTAATTCGAGCAATTTACCGGCTCCCACAAAATTCAAACTTCGTATACATCTATCCCAGTGAATTTTATTGCGCCTGCGGCCTTCCATGTGCTTAATCTGTCACTACATATATGATTCCGGACACAAATACAAGAACCGATTGAACACTTCCTTCTATTAACATTATCTTCGAAAAAAGAGTTGTTGAGCAACTGAGTAACAGTTTTCATAGAAAAGAGTTTTGTTGATATACCTCCATTAGGAGGACATAATTTTCACATTGGAAAAAGATATGGATTAGAAAAAAGAAGCATTCATTATACATCAGTAAAAATACCAGACATATTGTATATATTCTTAGTTAAATAATTAATATGTTACTTTTTTCGTTTTTGGATTAGAGCAGTGTCTGCCAAACTTTTTTTATTTCGCGGCACACTAATGGATAAGATTTTTTCCGCGGCACACCAAATAAAAATGCTTTTAAAAAGGAAATGCAGCTTTAAAAATGAAATGTGGAAAATGTGCAGAGTCAACTACTATATGCGAACATGACAAATATTTATTTGAAAACGTAGATGTTGAATCTTTGTTGCGTCTTTCTCCGCAGCACACAGTTTGGCAGACACTAAATTAGAGCTATGTTAAAATTCTTGTCAAACTAGGATTACTGAGTTTGACATTCAAGTTTGCACGGTGCATTTTTTTTAAATCGGTAAAATCAATATTAGCAATCCAACAAAGTATAGCTAACGATTCAGGATATCATTTGTCAGGTAGGGAAGTGGTATTTTTAAGCTCAGGAGGTGAACGCCCGTTAAAAATATAACACGCGTCAATAACAAAATCAAGCCTATTTATTAATTTCATATATTTATCTTTTCGAATATAATTAAGTATACTGTTATATTTTTTATAGGATTAAAAAAATCGTACGTACTTCTAGTCAATTCAATTTTGACACTTATTAATTAATATTATTCGCTGTTTCTTAATCACGCTTAACAGTTATAAAAGGTGTTTTTATTATTTAAATTGGCATTTAAAAAAACAGGCTATTAATTCAGAATTGGTATTTGGATATTTCATAAAAAATATTATGATTATGAACGGTTAATTTTAATAAATAAATAGCTTATTGTTTCTTAAAATAATAATTCATACATCATTGAAAGGCTCAGAATTTTTTATCCTTCCTATATTGATAAAGCTTTAAGCGAATATAAATGCGTATTTCAATTCATATCTAACAATTTTATCAAAATATGCGAAGGTTCAAAATTCAATTTTTGATTCTGTTCAATTTCCAATACTAATTTAAAACCAGTATTTTGGTATTAATAAATCACCATAACTAGCAGGATCCCGGTTTCGGTAATACCGGTATTACAATCCCAGCAAGACCTTCATTTTTTTTAATGTACGGGGAAAACTTATAACGGGTACGAAACGATTATAATAATCTAATAAAATATTATTTTTTAAGCTATTCATCTCAAAAACAACTATAATATGACGTGTATTGTTAGCTTATATATAACGATTTTATAAAAAAAAATCTCTTGTGCCTTGCTTCTTTCGCTGCAAGACGCAAACTTGCCAAGGATGGCTTATCATAATAAACTAAAATAAAAGATTAACTTACAGAATAAACACAAGATCGATCAATGGCCGATCGTTCATCAATAATAATATGCTTTGCAAGTAAGAACATATGTACATTTTAGAGCACGCGTAAGTTTTATAAATAGACCATTATTGAATTCAAAATTAAATTAAATGAATTCAACATACGCTTAACCTAAATACTAAATTGTATACAAAACACATGAAATTATGTGAATTTGTAATACGATATTTTTACAGCTTTACGGTATATATAGATGACAGGACATAAATTATCATTTTATTTTGGATGCTAATAATTTTTGTTGCATAAAAGCTAAGGAATTCGTAATATGAAGCTGTATTGATGAAAACAGCCGCCTGTGTGGTCGAGTAGTCAGCGTTTTTGGCTTCGGCTACGGATGGCACGGGTTCAAATCCCGGTACGGACAGTTTTATAAATTGATTTTTCAATCGATTTATGAATTTCTGTTCAAAGGCATGGATGTATGTGATGTGTTGAATTCCCCCCTCTCACCCACTCTATCTTATGAACGGGGCGTATCGAGAGCGATTAGCTTACCACTAGTCCTGTCCTAGCCCTATCCTTCTATCCCTACTCTCTTTGGAAAAAGAGAGGTTGAGCAACTGAGTAACAAGCAGTTCTCGTAGAAATACTTCTGTTGAGATAAACTACATTGAGAGACAATATGCTCCACATTGGGAGCGGACATGGTTTAAAAAAAATGATGAAATTATATTATAAAATGTAATTCAATTTTATATACATAATTAAAATATTCTTTAAATTCGAAGACTATTCGTAGTAAAACAATTGTAGGTAATCAATATTCGAGAAGCATCCTATAAAAAATAATTATATTATTTAGTATACTGTGGTGTTATTCCTGCGTACAAACACTTATTTTGTACGACCTGAAATACTCAACAAGCGATTGCGTTGGACGGTCTGTATAATGAAAACGTGATTGTGTTGAGTATTACAGACCGTTCAAGATAAGTGTATGCAAGCGGATATAGCACTGCTGGAGGTCAGAATCGATATCCGCTCTCTTTTCGAGTAAATGAATTGTATAAAAAATACTGCGATATTAAAAAAAAAATACAATCGTGTCAGATTGTATAGCATAACAAACATTAAGTTGAGTTTAGTTAAGTTAATTGAAATCAATATTTAATGAGAATAGCATTTATCTACTTTTCTTAGATATTGATTTCTAATAATTATCAACTTAATTTAAAAAAATATATTTACATAGAAGATAAAAATTAAAAAATCAATATAGAAAATACAGATAAAAAAAAACAATAATACAATTCAACATTACACTACTAACTGGACACACAAATTGATTTTGGAGCTGCACAACCAAACTCATGAAACAATTCAGACTGGGTCACGTGTTGTTTTCGCTTAACGACGTTGCCAGTATAACGATGTGCCCACAGTACTGAACAAAATAACCATAGACAAAATCTATTGTTGTATATTTGTATAATATTATAGTTATATTACTTCAAAAAAACATTTTATCATTTATCTCAAAATGATATTAAAACACGGGTGTCTAGTTAAAATTAAAATCAGGTATAACTTAAGCTGTTTAGCTTATTGATCCGAACTCCATTTTTTAAATATACTTATTGTATTTCAAATGCTTTTTTTTATTTGCAGTTATTTTAATCAATTTAAACACTGGCAAATGTTTACGTGAAGCTGTCTGTATGAATTTTAAATTTAAATTAAATAAATCAATTAGACTAGCGGGATGCTACCATATTAACGGCAAAATACTCTTGAAAAAGCATCAGAAATTTTGTTTTATGGGCGTTCATTTTGGGGTAGAATATGTATCAGATATTCTCTTGGGTATTTAGTCGGTACCAAATGTAACCAAAGAAACGTACACCCGGCCGCGGTTGTGAAAACGACAGTAGCTTGAAACATTCATTATTTGTGTAAAAAACCGTATCGAGTTACTTTGAAAACAAATAACTCATTTTACGTTCCTGCTACTAGACAAATAGTTTAATTTTAACATGCTGTGGTTGAAATTTAGTGTATGCTGTAAATTAGAGTTAGTCAGCTATAAAATATGCCCATATTGTATTAGTGACGGGATAGGATAAGCCCAGTGGGTTATGTGTACATATGTATTATCGTGATAAAACAGTATTCGTAATCCACACGGCACATATTTTGTCATGAAGTTTTTTGTTATCGCATAATTTTAATACAATAATCACATTTGCTCTAAGTAGATTAGAGTACATAAGTATGTACAAAAATGATGAATTGCACATTTATCGTATTGTTTCAAGTTGGAAATCAAACGGATAACTATGTACAAATTTGAACATATATTCATTTTTGTGGTGTGAGATTTTGTTAAATCATTTTTTTCAATGTAAAGCTGCAGAACACATTTAGCAAAAAACCATTTTTGTCCAAGATGTGGGATTCGAGGCATTTGTTTATCATGAGCGATATATTATTCACTCTTAGGGTGTTCACTGTCAATACTTGGTGGAAAGGCATTATATTAATAAAAACACAATAATCCTTTGTACTTCATTCCACTTTATTTAATATGTCAGGACCGGTTTCGCTCATTACGAGCATCGTCAACTGAGCGAAACCGGTCCTGACATATTAAATAAAGTGGAATGAAGTACAAAGGATTATTGTGTTTTTATTACGATATATTATTATAAATACAATCAATTATATAATCTAAATTTCCAGACACATGTAGTAGTCATAATGGCCTATTATAATTATAATATAAAACTATATCATTTGTATGTACTGTTAAACAATTAGAAGACTTCATTACATGTCCATTTTTGTGAATAAAACGTAGACGTAGAAGTGCAGATGACAATTCATACGATTAATACGAAAGAAGTTTTGTTACATAAAATAGCCAGTCTTTATCTATTATGTGCAAGTTAAAATGTACGTCATTTCGTACTCGAGCGTAGGTAAACATTATTAGACCGTTTGCATGCTTGTCAGGTTCTTGCGCAGCTTCCGACAGCCGCACACTTCCTGTGGCCAGCTTTTAAAAAGCCTCCACCGCCTGACGTCGTTTTCTCGACAGATCGCTGAGTTGCGTTGTAATACAAAAGAAAAAGCGCGACCATGTCAGACATTGCCAATATACCATGCTTTAAATTTAGTAAAATAAAATTATATCTTTAAATAATGATAAAATAATATAAAACAATAACTTCGAGGGTAAAATAGATTTAAAAATAACTGCGATGTGTAAATAATTCATTCATTCGAAACAATTATGTGAAAATTTTCGTGATTTTTAATATTAAATTACATTATTCTGGATTAACGGGGCTGGGCGTAGTGAGAGCAATTAGCTTACCGCTGGTCCTGTCTTAACCTTATCCTTTCTCTCTTCGAAAATAAACAGAAGTTGAGTAACTGAGTAATAAGCAGTTCTCATAGAAAAACATTTGTTGACACACCTAAATTAGGTTTCCATATTCTCCACATTGAGAACAGGCATGGATTCGCCAAATTATTTATGCTATAATTAGAGAATAATATACCGATTCTGTAAATGAAGGTTTTGGTATGCGATTCTTACAACCCTTCCCACCAACCAATTGTGTAGGAAAATAGGACTTAGCGAGAGCGATTAGCTAAAAACAGTGTTACCCATTACTTATATTGTAACATATTTAACCTGTTTGAAAAATAAATGTTGAACGGCTGAATAAAATTTAATTCTCGCAAAAAGCTTTCGTGTAAGTCAATAACTTTACAAACGACTAATTTTATTGTTTTTTTTTATTCTGCTTGTTTTTTAATTTGTGCTTGATTTTATTTAATGTAAAAAATACAATGAGTTCTGTTATTTCTAACGTTTTATTTAATACACTTAGATGAATAAATAAATTATTATTTTTTTTAATTCTGCAAATCTAAACAAAAAACAACACTATGTTTATATCAAATATGGCAAATTATACCTAACCTAACAAATTATACCTAGTCTTATGGAACATTGACTATTATATTTTGAATTTTTCTATAGTGATAATATTTAAAGTGACGATATCATCTAGGATGATATCACAAACATCCATCCATGACATAAAACAATAAATAAGAATAGATTTGTACTTATATGAATTGACTTTTAGGCAGATAATACATATCAAATGAAATTCAAATGTCAAAATCATTTAACTTTGGCAAGTCAATAGAAAGATCACGATACCATCATTTAAAACGTCTTCGTTTTCTAATTTCTATTCATTGAAAGCAATTTATTAGACACAATGCCTTTGCGGTCGGCATCTGTTTATTGTTTATTGAATCGGTTTTATTATTCGCTGCATTGTTAGCAATCGAATTGAGCAAACAGTACCTAGGCTCCTTTATCAGACAGCGACGACAGCATTCATTTACATTACAGAAAATTGTGGAGGGTTTTACAAAAAAAAGTTTACAATTTCACTCAAATCTTTTTTTACACGGTTTTTTATGGAACGTATCTAAAGAATACATAAGACAATTGAAGATTGGTTCCAATATATCTATATATTTGAAAAAATAACAACATTTCTGAGTAGAAAATCGATGAAGAATGTACCCAATAAGTAAATTACACAAAATATTATTCATAAAATTTAGAAAAAATAACACTATTTATAGCTATTTTATTTTATATATTAAATACAGGGACATTTATGAGGTACTGGACATAAACCACTTTTATCGTAAGACATGCAGTATAAAAAATTGTATTGCTTTTTTTTTCCAAAAATAGTGCGTCATAATTTTTTTGTTGCTCTGTCCGCTTTGTATTAGGGGCAAGTGGACTGCAAATGGCGGTTTTCTCAACAGAAGTTGTTCTATGAGAATATATTGTTACTTAATCAGTCAATCTGTCTTTTTTGGAAAGAGTTAGGATTTAGGATAGAAAGATAGGAAAACATCACAGACACACAAGCCTTCGAACACGAATTGTTTTGAAAATCAATTAATTACGCTGTCATAACCGGGATTCGAAACAGTGAAAACCGCAACCGAGTTAAAAGTAAATTAATTTAGTTTTACGAGGAACTGCCTAGAATAATAATTGCAAGAAATAAAATTGTATTTGGGATTATGATGACTAATGATTTTGATATTTTTAAAATCAATTGAAATACTACAATTATTAATGTATTTTCTATTCAACTGGAAGATACCATATTTTTTTCATTGAATAGTGAATCATGATAATTTTAATTAAGGTCTTAGAATGAGCTCTAAAAGAAAATACATGTTTATTTATAAATGACGTACATAGTTTAATATTTGATATTATATGACTATTTCAGATCTTCTAAGAAACAGGGGGATATCGTTAAAAATTGCCTAGTTATTTGTAATATTTAATCGATCATTTTGTTTTTAAACATTATTCATTGTTGAGCCAAGATTAGAGAATGCATTATAATTCATAATATGTTAATTTAGATTTCATGGAAAATCTTATTCGCGGAAAATCGGAACTTTTTATTTGGCAGGCATCCGAATCTTGATAAACATTTTCGTGAGAACGGATGTTATTATTCAGTACATAGTTAAAATAAATGGTCAACATTGTGAGAATTGTTTGCTTGAATATCATTATTCAAAAAATCATACATCTTGTATTATTTTTCACGTGAAGAAATTATAATCACAATTCACAATCCTTTAATACTGGGACTTGTTGTGTACTCGACCCTTATTGCGTTATGGCAGAAGTCATGATTTAGGTCAATCGAATGCTGAGCAGTGCAGCACTGATTTTGTATTACATGGAGAAGAACAGACCCGTGTATACTGCCACGCAGGCAAAAATATTTGGCATTATAGGTAATACCAATGCACCAAACATTTTGAAGTAGAAAGATCATACGATATAATAAGCTGCATCACAAATACCTTGTAAGTCACTCGAGATCAACTGGAGGATAATTGATATCACAAACACCCACGTCTTGGGTCTTAATTGAAATTTAAAAATTTGATACTGACCTTACCGGAAATTAAATCAAGACACACCTGATCAGTAGAGCAAACTCTTACCAACTAGTTACTAGACCACAGAATCAATTTCTAACAAAAACAAAAAAATATTTAAAAATAAAACTATATGCATATCGATTGTCGTAAGGGGAAATGACGTAACCAACACAATTTACAGGAGACACAAAAAATGTTTTTTGATAATTTTGAGCCAAAGGTAAAATATAAAATATACACAACCTCTAAGTGAATGGACACATTTATTTGATTTTTTAAGTCTTTTTTCCTGATCGCAATTTCTATTTGCTCTTCTATTTTCAAACTTAAAAGCTAAATTTATATAATAATTCGACACTTTCAGCTTACATCCTTTTAAGAGAACGTGTATCAAGTTGTATACATTGTGATTATCGAAAAAAGCTGTTTTAAAAAAACTGTGGGTTACTCCTTTTTCCTTTCCACGGTCGAAATGCTTTTAACTCAAATATTGTCATTATTTCTTTCTAAGAATCTTTTAATCATTTTATTACGAAACGGAGTCTAAATGCATATTATAAAATTTACGATTAAAATGACTGAAATGAGCAGAACTTTCATTAAATTTTCTTTGAACTTTATTGACGTATTTGAATACATTCTACCTTTACAACGCATTCAACATTGAGTCGACCATTAAAAACGAATAAAATTGAGTCGTTTCAAAAGTGAACGTCCCATTTTTGAAAGCTCATGGGCTAACGAAAATACGCTGTGAGATCGCACATGGCCTGATTTAAAATAAATATACTTATAATCGTATTATGGAAGTGTATACTGGCGTCGGTGCATCAAGTCTGAGCTTTTGCTTTTAATTTACCATCGTAATTTATACGTATTTACTCACAAAGATTGGAAAGTATTGATGCCCAGAAAAAAAAAAAGATGATTTATATGTTTAACAAAAAATATATATCTATAATACATAGTCGAGTTGATAATAAGTACGTAATCTTCTTTGGGTATTAGAAAAAACACAATATGCCTTTGTACTTCATTCCACTTTTTCTTTTTCAGAATCTTCCTGGCTGTCGATTTTGTTTAAGAATGTACACTCACCAACTACTTGGAAGCGGGGAAAAATAGGAAACTATCATTAAGCCTATTCACTCTATTAATGTCATTATTTTAATTGTATCACTTTGTCAAAGAATTCCCAAATTTTAATTATGTTTGTAATTACTTTCAATCCCCATTCTAAATTTATTAATCTGAGATGACTTTTTAATTATATGTAAGATGTGTTAAACATTTTAATTTTGTGCTATTTTAGAATCACTTTTAATGTAATTGGTATTTTCTTTTCAATGCCAATTGTTGTTTATAACTGTTCATTTTTGTATAAATAGCATTGTTAAATTATATTTCTTATCAGTTGACGATGCTCGTAATGAGCGAAACCGGTCCTGACATATTAAATAAAGTGGAATGAAGTACAAAGGAATATTGTGTTTTTTCTAATATAATGCCTTTCCACCAAGTATTGACAGTGAACACCCTAAAAGTGTTCTTTGGGTATGACTAGAATTCAGTTATTTTAAAAGTTGGTGCTGTTTTGGCTTTCAGTTTTTCTAAATAACAATACATTGTAGAAAAAAATGCATAATCGTTTACTTATATAAATTCATTCATGTTTAATTAAACATACATTCTGCTATATGTATGTATTATAGCCAAAAAAAATTAAGTGCCGGGCACTGTTTATTTGGTTTGGTTTGCTTTTACCCCTCCTCCCATATACCCACTTGCTATATGATTCCCATTTGACATAACCGTAATAAAACTCTATTCTTTTGAAATACTAGTAGACGGGTTCCCAACCTGGGGGTCGCGAAGGGTTTTCTGGGGGGTCGCCAACATTTTTCGATTTTGGATTTGAACAACAAAAGAAGTTTCGGAGACAATCCGGGGAAAAAGTATAACAAATCGAGGATTTCAAATTCCTCGGGGGTCCCCTAGTCACAAAGCTTTTATAAAAAGGGGTCGCCACCCGAAAATGTTGGGAACCTATGTACTAGTATGTATCTTGAAATTTTAAAACGGGAAGACGTTTTCAACAAGATTTGCGTAATATAATATTTAAGAAAAAAGGGCACACTGGGTGGTAATTTTTTCGAGACGATGAAAAATGTTTATGATTATTTATTTATTTTACCAGTAAGTATTGAAACAATATTTTTTAAAATGACAGTGACGTATTTTTTTTCAACTATTAATTAAAATGTACAATATTGTTTACATTGGGACTATTGGAGTATTGACAGGTGTAACAGTTTACTACTAGTTCATCCCTGATTACGAGACGAAAAGCTCGCACACTACAAGTGATCTTAGTGCTTTTAGTAGTTTGCCACTTAACTACTACCATGACCTTTGTATGCGTAAAAAAAGATAATCTCTAGTATGACTTAGTAATAAACCATGTACCAAAATAATAATGTAACATCATTTTCATCTCAGTTTTATTTTTCATTTGAAAGAAGAAAAAAAATGGCATTACACCGAATGCGATTGATCCAAATTTGAAATAAGAAGATCATTCAAGAAAAAACCCGTTGAGAAATCACTCGAGATCATCACTGGTAGTCTTAAGAGACATCACTAAAAACCCATGTCTTAGATCTCAAATTTAAATTTAAAAATCTAAATTTGACATCGACCTCAAGAGGTAATTAAATTAGACGCGTCTGATTATATAGGCAAAACTCGACATTACAGAGAAACAACATAATATTTCTGTTCGGGCCTATTTTATTTTTATGCATATAAATATTACAGAAAAATCTACTTACAATAGAACTAAGAATGCCAACTGTTAATTTATTTTACGCAACTATTAACTAAAATTTTGACAAAACTGTTGCTATGAAGTGATTCTTTTTTATATTATTTTTTTAATAAATATAATAATGCTTAATTATATAACACACTTTTTTATGAATGTTTACTTTATAATTATAATTACACGATTTAAATATTGTGTTCGTCTTCTAATAAAACAAAATAATGTAAAATAATGATATACGTATTTCATTTTTACCTTATCACAAGAAATTGCAATTTTTTATCATATTTACTTATATTAACAATCAAAATTAATCTTATCGCTTGAGTTTTGCTTAATCAGATCCTTTTTTGCAGTGTAATATATTGTTTTCATTTATCAAAATAAACATTAAGTGTAGTGTTGTTTCGATACTTTTTCTTCGTTAAAAATTCGTAGCACATCACCAAGTTCATTAATCGACTTGTTTATCATTTCGCTGTAGATAAAACGAGAGTAGATTAAATTTAGCAACTCACTCTCTTGGCTGTCAAGAAGTTAGTATCATTGTTTATTTCTCGCCTTCAGTGATTACAAACGGCTAAATACGTACAAAATACATACTGAATCTCAAGCTTAGTCGATCTTCGTATATTGTTTTTGATTGGGATCTTTGACCGAGTTCATTGAACAGCTAATTCTAGAGATTTACCGTTTTACATAAGTAACTATTTATAAATAAACAAAATCTTCATAAACTTCGACCCATATTAGAAATTTTGCGTGATTTATATATTATTAAATTAAATTCCCGACATTATAATATATTGTTGAAATTCTCGTATGTATTCAAGCCGTTCATGAGATATGATGTTCTTGTATTTATTTGTTATGTTTTATTTTCCTGAAATTGAAGTCAGGAATAATGGCAGAATATAATATATATGTTTATTTAAAATTGATTTTCTTGTGCAGCTTAAATCAACAGCAAAATTTGTTTTATTCTGCAATTCGGCTTCACCATTTCAAATATGTGACGGATCAAATTCAACAAAACGTTTGTAATTATAGTTAATAGTTATTTCTTCCATAGATTTGATGATGGCGCAGAGCCGAAATTACTAAAAACGATATTCATAATTCTTGTGAAATATATTTAATATGTAAAAAAACAGAGGTAAACTATTTGTTTTATTGAATATAATTGTGTACAATATTTCGACGCCCTTGATATACATTTTCCCCCCACTTTCCCACATGAAAAACTTCATATCAGATCTCAAAATTATTTATATACCAGAAAACAAAGTAATTATAATTATTTTACCTTAAAATTACGTTTGTAGTTAAATTATTATGAATAAAAGTAATATTGCTTTTAAACTCTTTTACAGCAGATGCATCACAGAGTGATTCTACGAAATAGTGGTTATCGGGTACCAAATCACGTACAAGGAATCTTTGATGGTTACAGGAAATTGTATCTTAATGTAAAGTGGATATTGTAATGTCTGTTTTTATAAGAAGAGACCACACACCTTTATTATTAAGCAAACACCGCCCTCTTGAACTTATAAGAGATGATAAGTTTACTAATTTCAGGGTTTACTTTTTAACCCTTTTGTGCTTTGATTATACAATGTACTTGAACAAAAATATTATCTAGTATGCTTTTAGTCCATTATTAATATTTCAGTATATTAACTCTTAGCCTATTATGTATTATAGTTAATCATACTCCAGCTACTGAATTCTATTATCGTTTATGATAACGACGATCTTTGACTGAATGTTGTACCGCCTGGAAGACTACTTGAAAGATGTTTTTTTGAGTTACAAAAATGGTGAATAACTAAAATGTGAGAAAAATCAAGTAAACTATTTAAGAAGCAGTTATTAACTGGTTAATATCATGTATAATAAAATTAAATGTTATTAAATATAAATAATTCCCCTCCCTAAGAAGAATTTATTTTCAATTTTTGTAATTTATTAAAACTTTATTGTGAAATGGGCTCTTTAATTGTTTAGTTTACTAAGTTTTGTAGAATACATACTTAATTACGTATTGAGTATTTTTATATAGATATATTATTTTTAAATCTTCTATTTTTTAGTGTATTATTTATTTACCATGTTTTTTTTTATTCGATAAACTTGTTTTCCATTCTGCATCACACCGAAGACGATATCTCCTCAATGATACAGTTAAGATACATGTTTTTAGGCACAATTTGATAGGCAACAATAATAATAATTAAAAATATAAAGATATTAATAAAGGTTAATTAAATACATTGTTATTTACCATGTTTATTTTCAAATTTAATGGCCCCCTCCTTGGACAATTTCTGAATCCGCCAATCATATCAACAGAAGTTTTAATATCGTTTGACAATGCCCGCGCTAAACGATATCGGTTCATATCTCTTATAAATAATGTGATATGAAGAATTTTTTAAATAGTGTGTAAAAGCGAGATATCTACAAATGTAAAATGATATTTCAATTTAATTTATTGTTGAAACTATGTTATACTGCAACGTAACAATTTTTTTAGAATTATAATTACATTTTTCCACACAAATTGAAATGTATATAGGAAGAAGAAAGCTTTACACCATCATATATAACAGAAACTATACAACAGTTTATAATAGTACTCAATTATATAATATAGAAGTCGTTTAAATCACAGTAACAAGTATAATAGAGTGTAAAACTAGGAATAAAACACTTCTAGATAGTTTTCGAGAAAATTTATAACAAAAATGTCTGCTCTAGTTGGCGCGTTGCCGAAATAATTACTATCAGCGGATAATTAATGGCTGCATTTTATTTTTATGGGATCAACAATGTCAAAATAATATCATTAACTTATGTAAATGCAAACTTCTTCCAGTTTTTAAGTGGGCAAAGCTTTTACCATCCGGCCTCGGATGTAATCCGAGGAAATTATGTTGTCATTAATCAACCACACAATTATTTGTTAAATTCAACAATATTACTACTAAAGCTTTCACGTTCTTCCATTTAAATATTAGACGTTGATTTATTTCTGTCTTAAGTGAAACTACAATTTTAAAATAATTTGTGGCCAATATTATGAAACATCCGAAATGAATATAACATTTTCGTAGCCATGTGCGTTAAAATAATACTCGGTTGGACGATCAAAGGTTGGTAACCCCGAATTTATAATTTATTCCATTGATATTTAAATCGATTTATAAATGGTATAACGGAGTGGATTTACGCGATGTTTTTATCCATTCGTGAAAACGATGTGTAGGATGAATGATAAGCTACTAACAACTACTACCTAGTATCGTTCTAAGCAGTGGCGTAATTAGAAATTTAGGGTCTGCATGCAAAGGTCATGCAAGGCTCAACAACGTTATTTGTTATTACATAACAATATTATTGAGTATGTAGAAATTTGGGTCGTCACGCATTGTATGCTACTCCTCTGGTTCGAAATTCTTTGCTAATTCTTTTTTCAGGACTGTGGAGTCGTTAAAAAAAACGAATCCTACTTTAAATTATTACACGACTCCGACTCTTAATTCGGTTTAAAATATATTTTTCTATTCACCCTTGAAATGATCATTTCTTCTAATACATATATGTATATATACACATACATTATTTCACTAATTACAACGATGAATTGGCTTATTTTTTATATTGAATTACTAACTGTATGTATGTATGTACTGACGGATTACAACTTTCTAGATAAATGGGGATGAGAATTCTTCATACCAGTAAACTATTTCATTTTCTCAATAAAGAATTGAGAAAAAAAAATCTTTAAATTATTATTTATTACTTTTAATCGGTTCGGACCTCTAATATTTTTTTATACTTAGTAACATATATTGCTGCCACTTTTGAATATAGCGATTTTTAAATATAAAAAAAAACAAAAAAGGAGTCGAAGTCGTTAGCAACTCCGGTAAAACAGTCCAAATCCAAAGCCCTGTTTTTTTCTCACTTTTCTACTTAAAAAAAGAGCGGCTGATTTACACCGGTTTTCGTTAAATACCTTTTGAAATTTTCCACGAAAATTGTATATGATCCACTTTGGAAGTGGACATGGTTTTAAAATCAGTCTTTAAAAGCACGCTTCAATTGTCTAGTACCAAAGAATAAAAATAGTTTAAATAAGTATAATAAAGGTAAGAAGGTGAACATCGCTTTGCAATAATGTAACGAACATTAAACTGACTTTTTTAGAGTTATAGTAAACTATTTACCTGCGTGCATATTTATGTAAATAAGTGAAAAACTAAAAAAATACTCCCCATGTTACTGTACAATAATTCATCTATTTATATAAAATTAATGCCGGAATATGTTTAGTAAACAAGATCATTGATTTGATTTTACTACTTTACTTGACTAATTGCCCGCAGAATAGATTGTATCGAACCAGCGCTGTGGAGTCAGGTAGAAACTTCAAAGAAATTCTTCAATCATTTATTTTAACATATATTGATACCATCTTTAGTCAGCTTAGCATGCAATGGCAACACTATGGATTAGTGTGGTTTAAATAAACATAATTAATTAATTTTTTTTAAATGGGTCTTAGTCGTAAGATTTTTCCGACTCCGACTCCATAGCCCTGAATCGAACTGACTATAAAGATTGTTCTTAGCTTAGTGGCAAAACAGAAAGGCGGTGAGTTCCTGTTTGATGGAATAACCATACACAGAATGTCTCATGTCAACTTTTTAAAATCAGGAAGAAGTAATATAATAGAAAAAACATTATCCCACAACATACGCACGGTGTCATTTGCGTATATGAATACATGCCTGAGTAGACAGTTGAACACAAAATGATTGATTGTTCTATTGTCATGTGTGCATATACAATTTTCATGTGCGCTTCCATCTTATGCGCATATACCTGCTTCAATAGCGTATATCTTCAACGGAAAATATATAATACCTTACTTACGACAGGGCTTCATCCGTACTCCGTACTCCGTATGTCATTTTCGAAATACAAAAACCCAAGTGAAAATCATTTATGTACTGAATCAAAAAATGTACACTGTTTTACTAATATGTCCTCGATTGTAAGTAAGAGTGACTATAATGTTTTTTTATGTGCTAGTTGTGAACTTATAATGCTGTACGTATAATGCTGTAAGAAATTGTTTTAATTTTACTTACTGATAAAAATAAATCAATGTATTACTTAGTAACTGGTGATAGGTGAGACAATAATTATCAACTAAAAATTCTGGATTCCACCAACAGAATTTTATGTTGGTAACTTAGATGGAATATTTATGTTGAATGTTTGTTTAAAATATATAAAATAAGCCAACGTCATTCGTTCGCTATCACTGATATAGGATGTAAGCGAGAGAACCGGAAGCGACACGTGTGAAGATGTCCCTCTTGACTGTGAATATGGAAACAACGTGCTCGCAATAATAAGGTGTTGCCATATTATTATTTCGAATTGACACTTACAACCTACACAGAATACTTATTAAAGCTGAAAAAAATACCCTCACAATATTTATTACATTTTTAGGATTATATTTTAAAATGAATAAAATATTGGTACTTTGTTCTTAAGAGTTGGAAGCGTGTGTTAAAAAAATGTGGGGAATCTTTTATATGTTGAAAGATGTGTATGCATTAATTATAATAATATGTAATCTTAAAAAGTCACGTTTAAGATGCACCGTATAGATATTGGTAATTAATTTACGAGTATTGTAAATAAATGACAGTAAAAGAATGATGAAGTATTGGATTCTATCAAACGGCTGCACTTCGTTTCCCATATTTGATGTGAAGACGAAGGGTGCAATAGCTGAACGATTAGTACAAGAAAATACTCATCTATACTAATTCCACTTTTATTTAGTATGCTCAGGACCGGTTTCGTTAATGAAGATTATTATAAAATAAATAAATAAATAAAATATAACAGTGTAACAAACAATTGGTAAAGAAACCTTTCATTACCAATTATTTGTTACACCTTAATAATTTTATAATTTAAGATGTGCTTGGTGGAATTTCAATATTAAATTTGAATCGTTCAAATTATGTATACTCCCACAGATTATGTCACTAACTACCCGGGTTTCGCCTTTCGGCATCTTCAGGCGTTCAAGTGCACGGATGAACTTGAACTGACTGTCTATACTGTCAGTAACAGTCACAACTGTCAGTTCAAGTTCATCCGTGCACTTGAACGCCTGAAGATGCCGAAAGAGAAACTCGGGTCGTTAGTGACAAAATCTGTGGGAGTGTACATAATTTGAACGATTCATATTTAATAATTTCATTTTGATTTGTATAAATAACACTGTAATATTGTATTCTCTTATCAGTTAATAATGCTCGTCATGAGTGAAACCGGTCACGATCATATTAAATAAAAGTGGAAATAGTACCAATGAATATATTTTTTTAATATACCTAATGCATTTCCACCAAGTATTGACAGTGAAAGTAAAAGTGATCATATTATATTACACTAAATAAATTATATAAAATAGAAAAATACATAAAAAATATTTATAATATCATTCATTTTTTTTCTTCTGGTCGACCAAATTGTACAACGTTTTCGATAGTCGCATATTATTCATTAAATCACTTAAAATGTTCCATCGTCCTTTTTTGGCATAAAACAGTTACCTTATTTTTGCTAGAGCCATACAAGGCCCTAACATTCACAATGGATTTTGAATTGCCGGTCACAGTTCTTATAAAATAGCGTATCGTTACATCTAAAAATCGGAAGAACCATTCATTGTATTACAGTAATACAAAAAATATTAATTTATTTGTTTATTTTAACTTATTTTATTATGTGACAAAATTATTCCGAATCAAAGTATTTTATTTATGATTATTCACAATTAATAAATGCTATGCTTTACAGAAAAAAAATATGAAAATATTTAAGAATAGGTAGGTAATACACGCCTGTGTGGTCAAGTGATCAACGTCGTTGGCTTCGGTTACGAAGGACACGGGTTCAAATCCGGGTGCGGACAGTTTTATAAAATTGATTTTTCGATCGATTTATGAATTTCTGTTCGTAGGCATGGATGCATGTGATGTCTTCACATCAGGCGTATCGAGAGCGATTAGTTTATCACTAGTCCTGTCCTAGCCCTATCCTTCTATCCCTACTCTCTTTGGGAAAAGAGAGGTTGAGCAACTGAGTAACAAGCAGTTCTTGTAGAAACACTTCTGTTGAGATAAACTCCATTAGGAGTCCATATGCTCCACATTGGGAGCGGACATGGTTTTAAAAAAAAGGTAATGTAATTATTGGGCATATGTGAGGCAGCAAAATTTTATTAAAATAGTACAACGCTGAGCTCTACAGTATGTACGACGACTTCTTCGGAGTTAGTAATTATAAATAGTTTATTGTCTAACATCTATAATGAGATTATGAGGATAGACAGACCATGAATTATCTGGCTATATGACTTTTTTTATTACTGTTGAATATGTTACTTGGAGCACGAAATTAAAGAAGCTTCATTCAGCCGAGACATTTTACAGGTTTTTATGGTTGTGCTGAAAGTTGTGATTATATTGATTGATAAATGTTGATGTACATGTCGAAATTGGTAAATGGTTTCCCCTGTCTCAAGCAATGCCGAAATATATAAATACAATTTTAAGAAAATTATTCTAGTTTAGTGATGCTAAAAAGTTCTAAAAAGGTTTACAGATAGTATCGATATGAATATCGCCAGGCCAATTTTACGAATCTCTTAAAAAAATACTAAACTACACAATAGATCTACAATATATCAACTTACTATCTTACCGTCTTAATTATTTAATAAATTTGATATCTAATACATTCATTTCAGTAAAAAAATATTAAAATGAAAACTTTAATACATATATAATGACAGGCTTATTTAACGTAATGATGGCAAGCTTCTACAATGGCTTAAGGATTTTAAATTCATCGATGATTAATTGATAGTAATATTTAGAAATTACACACTATTATAAAATAGCCAGTAAAAGTCGTAATAATCATAGCCATGACGATGACGACATACCGGAAAAGTCATCGAATATATTCGACAATGCGTTTAGAGTTAAAAACATTGCTATTTTTTATTATGCTAAAATTCTACATCGAAAAATGCTCATCTTGTACTGAATATACTGTTCATCATACCATTGCTTTTTATTGAAACATGTGAACATAAAACGTATTACAATAGGCAGGCGTATGAGATGAATAATTGACGATCCTATTTTTGAGATTGTCGAATGCGGTGCATTTTAATTAAGTATTTCCTACGTTTAATTCGATTGTATACTCACAATGTAAATGTACTGAGCGTCCATAGTAACGTTAATTTTAACCATAACCAAATACGAATGTTAAATTAAAAATCGATATGTTTTATTCACTCCCACGTATTGAAGAAAGAAATGAATTTATAAAAAAAAACAACCAAATGTCTGTCTTCATTGGTTACTCAAATTGCACACAGCATACTGGGCATATCGTAATACAGTAGTGCCAAATTTCTCAAACGATCTCCAAGAGTATTTTCGGAAAAATCGCATAATACTTGGTTGCTAATTATACAAGTGTATTTAGAAAAATATGAAAGTACGGCACTTAATCCTTTTCATTTTTGTATTCAATGCGTTCATTTTTTTTCAGCTATTAGTAAAAAAAAATCATAGTTGTACTATTTATTTATATGTGTCAAAAAGATTGGTTTTTAATCTTCCTAGCCTGACTTGTTGACAATGAAATAGTGAATTCAACAGATTGTCATTTTCCAAATAATGAATAATATAATAACTATCAATGATTCCGCTAAATTATCTTCAATAATAAACGTTTTTAGCCCAACGATAGATAGTTATGTGAACCGTATTACAAGAGCTGGAATATTATTCTATAATATATCTCGCAGTTAGACAACCCTGTTATTCAGAACCAGAATAGGATGCATATGAAATAAAACAAAAATAAAATGGTATTACAATATTTTAGCTGGAAAGCTGAAGAAATTTAACGTATAAGAATATTTTTGAGTCATTGAATAATATCAATTAACAAGACTTTTTAAATCACATTGAATACTTGTTCATTAGAATACTTTCAAGATTCCTTTTGCAATATGGTTTTCTGATAATTGTCTGCTTTGTTATACATAAGGGCGTAATAATAGCTTACTAAATGAACACAGAAAGAGTTAAATAAACGTTGAACGGAAGTTCAACTACAGTACGTGGCAAACAAGTTCCTTTTGCTAGCAAGTTAGTAATACGAAATGCATTTATTGAACCTGGTTAATATTCCTAAAAGGATGCACAAGTCGTAATTTTATTTCTTGGCGACAGATATTGGACGTGTGGCGTTGAGATAACTCTCAAATTCTATCGCCGTACACTTTTTACCTATCGGATAGAATTAATTTTAATATTCATCGCTGCCTCAACAAAAAAAATAAACGGAAGATAATTGTATTCATAATGTTTAATTATTATGTATTCACATGTATGAATTTTATGGAGTTCATTTATAATTTATTTTGTTAACCGGTAGTAGAAACAGCTTCAAGCGTGACGTATGAATACTGTAAAGATTTTTGCCTGTCGTGTGTTTTACATACATTTATAAAAATCGATATCCATCGCGTTGTAAGTAACTTCCTTAAAGTTTTCTTGTTAAAGAGACGGATTGTAATCTGTAAATTGAGGGATTACAACTATTTAAATAGTGTTTTAGTAATAAGACAAAAACATTTAAAAATGTATTATTTGGTTCTATAAGAATATGCCATCTTCAATAATACGTTAAAACGGACTTTGACTTATGTATATCGATCGACCAGTTCATTAGTCAGACAAATGCAAACAATTTTTCTCAAATAATTTATTTGGAGCTGCATCACAAATAAACTGGAGAATCTACTAACCTTAAAGAGATAGACGTTGCAATATTTTCATGTTACTCACTCACTCTAACATTTTCAATTTTATTCTCGAAATGTTAAATTTTTCAGTTATTAGAATAAGTGATAATGTTAGAATCTTGTAACGGGCTCATTACATAATGGTGATGTTTTGCTATTAGTTAGGTAATTAGTAAGGTTTTTCTTTCCTTAAGTTTATATACTAATCTCTAATTGCTCTATTTAGCATATCCGCTCCTTATCCGGAGAATATGGCCACCACATAGTTCCTCCAAGATTCACTGATCCCCGCCGGTCTTTCTGCTTCCTCCAATTACATCCCAGAGTCCCGTAGCTCCGTTGAGTACATCCTATGGATGGTGGTCACCGGCCTTCCTCGATGGCGAGATCCATTCATAATAATGTGGTATTTTTTTAATACAATATAAGATTATGGCGGCTAACTTCCCTATCGCCGCGTTTTATTATCGTTGGAGTGGGAGGAAATGTCCGACATCAAATGAATCCATACCTTCGACCTCATCAGATCAAAGTATAAAAAATCACAAAAATATACACTACAAGAATGTTTATTTTGTAAACGGATGATCATATCTTCTTTTATTTTTATGACGTCATAGATGCTACACCTCCGGGTACATTCTAGTAAAACCGGACACTGAGTGGCATGCGAGAATTTTACTATTTCCGGTGACTATGAGTTGCCCAAATAAATTATCCAGATGATTTTTCAATTCCAACGGATGCACTGCCCACCCTGCGTGGCGTGTTTCGCTTGACCTCCATGATACGATATGCGTATATTAATCCCCGATTCCTTAATGCTGTTATTTAAAGTATTGCAGGAGACGGATACCTATTTCCTATTTTCTTTCTCCAATGAGTCTGTCAGAACTCATTTTCAAAACCTCACCTTCACACCGCAATGATTGCGAGGCAGTTGCGTTGAATGGCATCAGAATAAGGCAAGTAGTATTTATTTTTTCCCGATAATAACGAGTCAAAACATTTAGACCAGGAAATTGTTAACTGTGCATTGGTAGCTAATATTTTCTATCTTAGCATGTTGAGTGATAAAGAACGTGCTATTACACAACATATCTTGATCATGATGTATTCTGGAAATATCCAGGATAGAACGGTCGAAGGGACGAATCTTATAGTCATTCACGGATTTAAGGGGATGATGTTTAATGATTTAATTAACCTGCGGCGTCGTCTAAGCGAATATATCTCAACTCAATAGGGCATTCTTTAAAAAAAAAAAAAGGCTTTGCGTTACTTTGCTACGGGATAACTTTCAAGTAAACATACAGTAAAATGAACGTTTATCCCTGATAGGTATGTAATGGAGAATATAATATAATATTTACAAGAATACAGATTTTCGTCAGATTTAAACTTTCATCACCATCGCATGAGTTACAAATTTTATAGGTGTTACATTTATTATATAAGATGATGTATTCATACAAAAACATGAAATGAGATAATGTAAAAATAGTCATAGATTTTTTGTTGTTGTTATTGTAGAAAACTAGCGAACATTTTACCAAGTACCTTTAGTCGAGATTTTGTATTGATAAAATTCTCGCATACCACTTCAAAGTCAGATTTCAATAATTGAAAATCATATTTAATTAATAACTACGTTATCTCTTTAATATTTGATAAGAAAATATATTTAAAAGTATTAACTACCTTGTGTTTACTTATATTAACATTAAACTAATTGTATATATGTACCAATATAGAAATTCTCTCGATTATTATCAACCCTTCATTCATTCACGCGAAACTTGCAACTGTGGTATGCGGCATCAGCTGCAATTAAACTGAATCTCGGCATGAATGGATTTCTCGTGCAGCAGCTGGTGATCCTGATGCAGTGGACGACGATTAAGCTCCAGGTATTACTTTGATGACGCGCCAACGCGTGGAGCTTTGCCAGAACTATTTTCCGACGCGCTAATTCCGTCGCTGCGAGAGCTTTTGTGAGTTTATTTTATAACGTCCGCCGAAGCGCGAAGCAAGGTATGCTCGCTTTATTATTTCGGCAGGTAAATTTAAGAGTAATCATAGTTTGTTTACCACACGGTAAAATTTTCCAGCAAGCTTTTGTAATCTTATGGCAGATCATACATAAGCTATTATTTGTACATAATGTACTCATGCATAAAGTCAGTAGTAGAGTAGAAAAAAATATACTATTCATATCATTGAAGCTTTTTCTTCTGAAAGTGATTTGTTTGGTATCCCTCATAGGCTATATATTTACTTTGTTTTGATGACAAGTAACAGTTCATAAAACTAAGTACAAACGTGCCCAACGTGAAAGAATAATTATGAATTGTGCATTAATGTATCAATGTTTATTGCAAGCTTTTCGATTTCAGTGTATGTGTTTTCAACATCCAAATTTCAAATTCCTCAATTTAAAAAAAATACAAAGTGAACTTTATACGACCCCCATACCAGTTTTTTAAATAAGCATATACGTAAACCAAAGTAAAAAAATCAATTCTTTGAAAAACCTTGAAGTGCACGGAGACTTCTAAACTGGTGTTAAATTGACATAACCTTATATTAATTAAAGAAATTGTCTAGGTTAAACCTTTATTTCAGTCTTTTTTCTTGGTTTTAACATTTTACAATGTCATCTTTTTCAAACATAAAAGCTAAATTTAGATATCAATTCGGCATTTTCAGCTTCCACCCTTTTGATAGAACGTGTGTCAAGTTGTGTACATTGTGATTATCGAAAAAATCTGTTTTAGAAAAACTGAGGGTTACGTCCTTTTTTCCTTTCCACAGCCGATATAAAATTAAATGTATCTATTTAAGATTTCGACTGAAGGTGCTTGGTGGAATTTCAATATTAAATTTGAACGATTCAAATTTAAAAGTATCCAATTATGAATTGTCATTGTGAATTATAGTTGATATATATGTCATCACTGTTGACGGTCATTAAACGTTAAATGCTGTCACTTGCCATCATTTTGGTATCGCTTCTCGTTTACTATCATAAAATCCAATAATCAGTATCGAAGGAAAACATAAAAGGAGATACCAACAGACGTTAATACCGATGCGTTATTGACTTCGTTCATAATGCGTGTCAACCAGTTATTTGACATTATGAGCGTCTAATAAACACATTTAACATTATTTGAGTACGAACAAATATTTTCTGAGCCCTTTGATGACTGCGTATGATTCATTTAGCGAAAAGGTGTGAGAATTAGAACAGATATGGCACTAGAAAATTTATGTACTTAAGCTGCACCATGTTCTTAGAATCGAAAATTTCTCTTTCTTTCATCCGGGCAAACACTTCTTCCAAAGAAGCGGACGCACTTACCTCTCGACTTTTGATTTCAAATATTATTAATAAAATATACCCACTTCCTTTGTAAACGGAATGATGATTGAGGGAGTCTTCAGTAGCTCTATCTAATATTTTCAGTTCTCTTTGAGTTACTTAGAGACAAAAAAATCGATTCTCCTTTCAAATGAAATCTCAAAATGTGGTTCGATTTCGGTCGTGGTGTACATTTATTAATATTTACAAATAGTTCCAAATTGAACATGTTCAAAAACATTCTCTTCATAAAATGATATAACCTAGAAATTTTGCATAAAAATAAGTTACAATATAATACGTATTCAATGTTCCTTCTAAGACAGTAGTCGGCAAACTAATTAGTCAACTGATCCAAATATCAACTATACAACGATTAAAACTTCCTTGAGAGTCAAATTTTTAAAACTTAAACTATATACATAGGTAGGTACATTGTTATTGAATGATTAAGGCACTCCTAAGCTGGCTTTTGCTTAAAGAGTCCTCATTTTGAATGAGGTACGTTTGGTGGGATCGCCTCTTCCAACTATTAGTTTTAAGACTGAAAACTGACATCTGCGCGTGGGACACGAATTTAGGGCTTCCAATTAACCGGACATTTAAACTAACCGGTTTTCGGTTTTTTTCAAATAAATAAACCGGGTAACCGGTTTAAACCGGATTTATTTTCAAAAAACCAATTTTAGTACCACACTAACCAATGTTTCAAAAAAAAGTATTTTGATTACTTAAAAAACAGTCAATAAGTGCATAAAATTAGAAAGTAGATAAAAATATCGCTGTTTTTGTTTGAGAAGGTCACGGGTTCAAATCCCGGCACAAACAATTTTATATATATTTTTAAATGTATCAATCGATTTATGATTTTCTGTTTGAGGCCAGGATGTTTGTGAAGTTTGTGATGTTTTGAATTCTTGCACGAAGCGTAACGAGAGCGATTAGCTAGTCACTTGTCCTAATCTAGCCTTACCCTTCGATTTTTACTATCTTTAGAAAAAAGAGATGTTGAGCAGCTGAGTAACAAACAGTTATCGTGAAAACACCTGAGATAAACACTACAAGTTTCGGCTCGGATATTTTTTCATTTAAAAGATATAAAGATTAACGTATTTTTGGTTCAATAAGGTTCACTTGTTTTATTATCATTGATATTTTAAGAATCCTTTCGTATTACAGATGTTTAATTGAAAGCAGTATAGTTTCCATGATTTCGACTACATACTTGTTATTAATATGTCAAAGAAATTAGACAATTGAACAGTAAAATACTTTATTATATTGTACTACTTATAATACTATTATTATATACAACATTTTTATATATTTATACTCTACATATGAATAGTTAAATAAAAGCTCGTGGTGTTCAAAGCAGGAAAAGATTTTTTAATTAACCCGGTTAACCGCCCAAAATAAACCGGTTTTCGGTTTATTTAAAAACACCCGAAAAACCGGTTAACCGGTTTCGGTTTAAACCGGTTTGGAAGCCCTAGACACGATATTTCAATCGCACTCTATGTGGTATTTTATGGAAGACTCACACTCAAGGGGCCAAAGAGCCGCAGTTTACCGACCACTGCTCTTAGAAAAAAAGTTTCACTGCACGGAATATGGTCACACTTTATCCTCTTTTGATATGATTTTCTATACTACGGTGTTGCTCGTTTTTGTTTTAATAAAACGGTTTTTTAAATTTAGAGAACCAACCTTCAATTGTTGCATGTATTATATTACTTTTTACGTGGTTTTTGGTGGAAAGTTTCTACCGTGTAAAAATTAGTATAGTGTACCATAATTTTGAAAGTATTAGCCCCGCGATAATATCACCACGATTATGAACAAGTGAAAATGGGGTGCAAAGCTTTGAAAGTCATTAGAAGCTCTGGTTCGGAAAGATAATGAATCTATCTTCAATGGCCCAATGCGTCGGAAAACAAGCGTATCCGTTCTAGCAAGCATATCCGCTGTCGCAGTTCAAACCGTGCCGAAGAATAGTATCCGTATTAAAAAATAACAAGGGAAGTGAAATGAAAAACTCATTTGGGACTTATTAGCAGGAGCTTTCGACGTAAGCTCATTCCGAATATTTGTAAGAATTAAATAAATCAAGCAACAATGGGTAATACTTCGGCTTAAACTATACCTCCTCCCAATGTCGAGAATTGCATACTCCTAATGATACAATACAATAAAAGTACATTTAAATTTGAATCGTTCAAATTATGTATATTCACACAAGTTTTGTCACTGACGTCCCGGGCTTCGCCTTTCGGTATTTTCTGGCTTTCAAGTGCACGGATGAACTTGAACTGACGCTTAGTAAAAGTACATTTACAAGAAATGATTGCAAATCAATCTCTCAACCTTTCTCTTCGGAGACGGTATCAAAGTAAGGATTAAAACTTTTTTATTCGCTGTCTAGAAACCCGTTTTCAGATTCCAGCAGGTGGTGAGTTAAAAAGTATAAAAATATCACAGACACCCATGCATTTGGAATCAAAATAAAAATGGAATAAAGGCTATAGTGTTTTGTATAAGTATCTAAATATGTAATTATGAAATATGAAGTAAGTGTAAAATTCTAGTATTATAGATCTTCATTTTTTATTCGTCACTCATGTATACATATTACATTTAAATTTAACTATATAAATATGATGGATAAAGTTTGTTGGTGTATTGTTTGTACGCGGATATATGTATAATAATTAGATATATATTATAAGCCTTCTCTTCCCCTTAAAAACGGGGAGCAACGAAAATAGCTTCTGTTGAGATACTCCATATGGAGTCTATAATATGCTTCACAGTCAGGTCCTTGCTTCTGTGGCAAATATTACGGGTTCAAGTCCCAGTACGAACAGTACTTTACAATCGATTTCCGTTCGAAAGCGTGAGTGTTTGACTTGTCATGTCCGAGTCCTATCCGTATATCTCAATTCTTTTCGAGTTTGAGCAACTGAGTAAAAAATTGTTGTAGAAAAAATTATTGAAATATTATTATTCATTAGGTAACCATATGCTGCAGATTGGGTGCGGACATGGATTAAAACAAACTTCACATTAGAGGCGAATAAGATAAAAGGGTACAATAAATATTATTACAATCGTCATTAACTAAGTTGGCTTAATTATGATGGAGTTCTATCAAGAAATAATCAATGATACCATAATCACCTTCGAAAATAATTAAACGTTACTATTCTCGAAATTTGATTGACATTTTTTTTTATTGTGATGGGTATTTAAAAGTGTAGGTACCTACCATTATCATAAAACTACAAATACAGGTGAAAACATTTCAGAATGCTTTAAAATGGCTACTTCATAAACAACTTGCCTCATTTAGTCAATTATGTTCGGTTTTTGAAAACGACGACTGTTTGTTTGCTTGATTGTTTCCAATATACGACTTTGAAGTAGTCAATCACGCCATCTGTCGGTCGACGATGAATACAAAATAAGAAAAAAAACTTTCTGACGCAAAAGTCGTTCGTACATTTCTTTGTGTCCACCATGTCGTTTGGGCTTGTATCTGGTGATTGAAACAAATTGTTTCTTCAGACATGTATTTGTTTTTTTAAATGCACCGGGAATAGCCATACACTGAAATATTTACTATGGTGTTAAAACCAGGGCTGTGGAGTCGGAGTCGGAGTCGCAGTCGCGGGGTCGCTGTATTTTGGCCGGAGTTGGAGTCGTGAACAATATATTTAGTCTGTATTTAAACAAAATAGTCAAAAGTGTTAACATTTCATGCTCGGCTGACTAAAGATGATCTGATGTTATACACATATAATATTATATAAGTTAAAATGAAATTATTTAAAAATTTCCTCGTAGTCGGAGTCGTCAATTATTTTAAAGCTAGAGTCGGAGTCGTCTTTTTTTCACGCGACTCCACAGCCCTGGTTAAAACTATGTATTGTAAAAACAATTTACGCTGTTAAAAAATTCTTTTTGTTTGCTACGCAATAAACTTTATCATCCGATGATAAACGGTTACTGCTCGAGAATTCGCCTGAAATAAGAATCAAGCTCAGCTGCTTGACTGAAAAATCTGACTGACGATAAAATTACCAAAATGAATAATACTATTATAATAGATTTTGTAAGACAAATTCAATTATTGAAATAAAGTAGTTGAAAGCCAGGCAAATTTATTATTTATTGGGTCTCATAAACCAGCAAACTTAAGTGTGTAATTTTATTGTGATTAAGTCTAAAATTTTATGTCATCAATTCGTGAAAAAAAATATTTTTAGGATTAATTATAATACTTATATAAACCTCTCATTCGCTTGTGTACACATTTCACGGATTGCGTAAAATAAGGCGCAGTAACATGAAGGTTGGAAACCACTGCCTTAGTGCTAACTGCTAATTCTTAGAATAAATATGTAAATATATATATATGAAGTGCTTATTACTCATTAAAACAATGATTGGAGCCAGTGTTGATTAACAAGTGGCCTACAGCGAATGATCGTTTACAAATTTGCATTTAAGTACTAAGCAAAAGAAATATGGAAAACCTTTCACAAGTTGCGTTCTATTTTTATAAATATAAAATATTTTTTTAAATATTCTAATAAAAATATATTTAATACACCCCCCCAACATATAGTTGGATTTATTAATCTTTTGCTGTATGCACTAACTGAAACTCATATTTTTGTTTCGTTCGATTATATAATAATATTTTTAGTGTTAATGAAAATTTACATTTATAAAACGACAACTGAAAAACGCAATCCGTAATCTTATTATGTCGGATGAGTTCCCATAAAAAAATCACAAGTGTATATCGTTTACTCATTGTGGAATCGTCAACTGGTGGCAAACCTTTATTGTCGTTTCTCGTTTCTTAACAACTACTAAAATACTAATGGAGTGCGGAACTTGGCGGAACAGTTCCACAAAAAAATAAAGCTCATTAATGACCTCCGAGACCGATGACAGATATTACTTTAGAATAGTGGAAAGACGGTTGACATTAAATAGTGGAAATGTATCTTTATATTTCAAAAGATTTTTTTTTCATTTTTAAAATAGAACAGTTCTATCTGTCATCTAATTCGCATGTTTCATAAAATTCTTGATTTCCTCTACTCATCTATATAAGCTTTATTTTTGTTTTATTAGAAAATATGTAGTTTTTCTGCTTCGTAAGTTTTGAACTCAGTGAAGTAATTTTAGTTTTACAAAAAATACTAAAATTTCATTTTGTTTTTCTATTTGGTGATTGACTAGCTATATTTGCCGCGTACTCGAGGTCTTCCGCCGAGTAGAAATTCACAGCAAAAATATGTTCAAAATAAACGTTAATATAATATTTTAAGCCCATTCATTGTTGTATACCGACGATAAAAATATATATTTAATTTCGTATTTTTAGTCACCAAGTCGGTTTCATATAAAAATATTACTTTTTAAATTAATTAATAATAACATGAGAAAAAAAAATGAAAAGGGCTGAAAAAACCGGCTTTCGAATGTCGTAAGATTTGCTAAAATTCGGGATATCAAACATCAGATTTG
This sequence comes from Himalopsyche anomala, assembly GCA_031772345.1. Lineage (NCBI taxonomy): Eukaryota > Metazoa > Arthropoda > Insecta > Trichoptera > Rhyacophilidae > Himalopsyche > Himalopsyche anomala. The sequence goes on along the minus strand of CM062825.1, from coordinate 25,395,858 downwards.
AAAACTGATTAATTGAAACGAGATGAATAACGATAACAAATATGGGATTATATTAGAAACACTTATGTTTATATTACAAACTATAATTTGTAATATAAATTTAGATGTTAGAGTAAATAACAGGATGTTTTGTGTATCTCTTCTAAGCCAGTATATATGTATAGTTGAGTAAATGTAAGTTTCAGCATTGTTCTGATGAAGGCATACGCCAAAATAGCTATCAACTAATTTTATAAACGTTGTAGAACGAAATAATTTGCTATTTGTTTACCTTATTAACATAAAATACATTTTTAAAACCTATTTTCTGCGTTTTACATTGATTCATGTCTTCTAAGTCTGGAAAAATATCATTAAAAAAAATAATCTGCCTGAATGTCATGGAAAGAGCATTGTAAAATTTGACATTTTCATTAATTTAATACCAGCAGATAATTGGTAACCAAGTACGCTGTAATTATTTTCACATTAGAAACATACTATTGTATGTTTATGTCACAGCATTTATTTTAATTGGTTGTCAATTGCTGGTCATACGTAGAAGTTATTAATTAATGACCAATCAAAATTAATTTGACTTAATCACAGAGCTGAAACAATATTTAAATTAAATGTACCTACTCTAATATCCAGTGGATTAATTAAAATAGATCTTGGGCTAAAATAATATCCTTATGAAAATACTATTGTACATATTAATATAAAACGAGCGTAAATTATCAGTTCGAAAATATGTTTTTTTATTGCACACGAAATCTAAATAACGATTTTATGTTAATTTATGTACACATTTGATTGCACCACGTTTAGTTACAATAACATGTAATGATGATTCATTTCGATATCAAATCAATAATCAGCAGCCCCACAAAGGGGATTAGATAAAAGCTGTTATAAAAGACTCTGTCCACCTGTGGCTTAGATGAAATATGGATAACTTCACCGATTGATAAACTAAATATAATGAGAAAAAAAATAGCAGCAATTCGCATGCGAACGTAAATTAGTATTCCGATAACATATCGGTGGAATGATGAGTGTCATTTTGTATTATGTGACACGAATTGACCAGGAGATTGATATCAATGTATGAAACATAAAATTGTAAGCTTACGTGAGGGCGAAATTCAAAAAAAAACTCCACCCAAAAAACCTGATAACATTTATCAAAATTGATTGAAAATAATTTGCACAATTAAGTATGCAAGTTGGTTTCCCACCACCACCACTCTTTGTGTATATGCAGTTAACGTTTAGTGGCCGCTTTCCACATCGCCAACGACAGAAAAATAGAAACCACTCACATTCATGGGCCGAGCAGACACGCATGGGATTGATTTTGAACCGTGCTTAAAAAAAAAATTGACTAGTTTGACTAAGTTTGACAGCCACTAAAATCAAAATGATACTAAATACTGAGAGCCCGTAATTTTAGGCGAATTTATTGAGTGTAATGAGGAATCAAGATTATGACGATACAATAATTTGGCAAACTTTTTAAAAGTAGCGAAGTTACCTTTAGTTACAATCAAATAAGCGTGGCCTATTGGGCGCGTGTGAGGACGGACCACAGCAAACAGTTCTGCTCGTTCGCATTTGGCACTCATGGCAGTCCTACAGAGCACTATCGTCATTTTTGGCATACCCATCGGTGGGCTGCCAATACGTTAACAAGGGGCTGGCTTAATCTCAAAGCAATTATCGTTGTTCTACGGAGGAATGATTGTTTTTATCACTCCTATGCAATTATATGCAATACTAAAATAAGCAATCGATTTTTACTTAATACACTTACGATATGTAGCAATATGCAATTGACCGTAAACTTATCAATGTAAATGGCCAAAAATGTACAACTGTGTAGAAAATAATGTTTACAATAATTGTACATTTTTTTTTATAAAAAACAAGAATAGTTATTCGTTGATTAGTACATAATCTTGAATAAATTAATTTTGATAATATTTTGTGTGATAAAAAAAACCCAAAAATGGATTTCAATCATAACAGATAACTAATATTTTTATGATATCATAATTAAAAGTTTTTAAATGCATGCCCACTCCGCATGTGTAGCACATGTAATCTAGATGCGATTCTTTTGGCGAGGATTGCTTTGCTTAACGGTGGGTTATTCTGCCGTGACTTTCAGAAAAAGATGACGTTGGAATAGAGATTGATGATATCATTGGTATCTTAGTACGAACCCTAGTAACGCTAATCGAATTAATTTCAGTAAAAATAAGCACGCGAGACCTCAAAAGTATGTAAAAGCTTATCTAAATACATATATGTACTACATATGTCATATTTATTGCACGTGTTTTTTGTGATACACTTAATTTGTAATATTGACTTTTTCCATTTTGTTAACATTTTTTTTATTCAAATTGCTTAATTTTTCATCGTTGTATAGTTCTTCATTAATGAAAATCTAACTCCAATATTTGTAGGTATTTGTGGTAAATTGACATTTTCATTTCCTCTCATTGAAAGCCAGACTAATTTACAAGTGTGTATTTTAAGTAAATAAACCTAAATTTATTTATTATGGCCTTCTGTACCAGGACAAGGAAACTTATTTTCGCCTTAGCACTTCGATACTTAAACGTTTTAATTTCTTTATATTCAAAAAGTCTGTATAAGAAAGTAATGCTCATGTTACATAAAATATATAATTGCTATACGCACATATGAGTCCGCCGGCCAGCAACCTTTTTTTTCAAATACTCAAATACACGTCCGCGGTCGTTAAGCTGTTAAAAACAAACATTCCATGTTAAGATCACGATTTTTTTGGGTGTTGCAGCACACTTTTCTGTTACAACATTATTCTAGTATCTGACTCGTTTCGTACAAATTGAGACATAAGACTAAAGTAAAGACGAAATTCGTCAAACTGACAGATATATGCCCCTCAATGTCATGTATATTTTCGCGGTATTCGTATTACTTACTTGCACAATTGCCATGTGTGACGACACGTCAAAAAAACATTTATTTTTATCGCGTGTACAATTTATTGGCTGTCGAAAGATGGGGAATAGAAATAATAGTATGCATAATTGAACCGAAAAAATGTTGTCATAGCTTAAAATGAATCCCAAATATCTACACATAAATACGTAATATAATTTAGAACACGTTTTATATATTTTTTAAATAGTATGATATTTTTAAGTGCCAAGTCTAACTTGATACTTAAAAATATTAAGTCATCGTCAATACTTTAAAAAATTCCAATATAATACTCATTTATAAATCGAATCACTATGTACTACCAGAGCAGACAGCGGTGGGCTGCCAATATCTTTTTCAATATATTTTCCCTGTCCGCTCCCAATGTCGATCATATGGCCTCCTAATGAAGGTATCTCAACCAAAGATTTTTTTCAAAGGATCGGAAGAGTAGGGGGGGAATTTTTAGACATCACAAACACCCATACCTTCGAACAGAAAATCGATCGAAAAGATGCTGCTTCGTACTGGGACTCGAACCCATGAGGCCTGGCACGAAAGCCCATAATGCTGAATGAAAAAATTAAGGGGTAACTAAGTCTTGTTTCATAATAAAATTTAACCATCCACATAAATTGCAGTTATATGTTGATTTGATCTAAGACGAATGATTTTCTTATCTTAACAAGGGGCCCCCGAGCCCCCTCCAGCCCACCCCTGAGAGCACAGCTGTGGAGTCGGAGTCAGAGTCGGGAGTCGTATAGTCGAGTGTTCTAGCGGAGGTGGAGTCAGAGTTGGAAAAACCGGAGAAAATAATATAAAGACATGTATTGAAAAATTATTAGTCTATTGATAAATATGATGATATTGACCGTTGAAATTTACTAGAATTATTCTAGTAACTAGAATGATACAATGCTATACAGATACGTTAGTTAAACATACACAGACAGACATAAACCGATTGAATAAATTATTTATAAAACTACTTGAACTGAGATTCAAACCCGAGAACCGCTGACGAAGCCGACGACGTTGACCACTCAACGACGGACTCGACCCAAAATTAATCACTAATGTTGTAATATAAATTGAAGGCCTGTTATTAGCTTTCACTGGTAATTTTGTATCGATATAATACTTTTAAGTCGAATTACCTTCTATTACATTGAAATATATAAAAAAAGTTGTTTCATTGTTCATGACCATAAATTATATATTTACTATTATACAAGTTATAGCATTGACCTAATAGCATGAAATCGAATACAAAATATTAGGCAATAAAATTGTGTTCATTCAATATATGATTTTAGTGTAGTTTTTTTTTATTAAATTCATTCCGTAATAAATGTCAATTATTTGAATACATACTCAAGGTGACACAGCATTAAAAAAGATTCTGGACCAGGGATGGTCAGAACGAAGTCTTGGCATAAGTAGAAAGCCATGACTTGAGTCAAAAGAACATAAAAAAGTGAAAAATTTGAGTTTTCACAGTTTTACCAAAAACATTGAAAATCAAGTTACCTAGTTGCATTTAACTGGGGGTTCGATTTGGAATCAGTAGTAAATTGAAAATATGTATTTGAAATAAATATAATTAATATTTTTTTGTAAAACTGAAATAACTACCATCAGATATATTTGAACACAATTCTTGTTTAATCAAATATTTAGCTTCCAGGGGTTTGCAGCCGCTGTGTCACAACACACTCGCGTGCCGTGAGGCGATGTTAGGTGTGCCGCGGCGTATTGATTTAAAAAAATTAAAAGAACTTGTATATTGTATTAAAAACTGTGTCACGAATATAATTCTTCTATCGTGTTTATTTTTCAAATGAAAATTATCAACTAATTTTATAGCTGCCTCGAAAATGTTGGTGTGCCGTCGGGATGAAAATGTTCCGGAGCACTGATTTAATATTTTAGCGTATAATATATTCGTTTGTATTTGGAATCAGTGAAAGAGGGTAGGATTTATTTTCAACTATTCAAGAAATAAAATTACATATAATATTATAAATAACACAGCTATACAAAATATTCATTAATACATTCCTCATGCAAAAACACAAATAGAGCGATGCTATAAAAAATAGCAACCCCCTGAGTATCAGTTTCTTAGACAAGGAATGCTCAATGTCACGTATTGTTTTTCTTCACTTAGGAGAAGATCTGGAAAATCGAGAGGGAGATATACATACATTATATCAGCTTCCGCAAAATAATATTATTGCAATGGCGCAACGATTTACAAAGGTATTGATTTCAAGCTTGTTTTCACCAGAGATACTTTTTCACGAAAAAAATAATAAAGAAACGTTTTAAAATAACTGCTAAAAACCTCTTAAGCAGCAAACTGAAATATCACTCAAATTTTAATCTGCATTTCGCAAGACAAATAATATTATCTTGGTCATTCTTATGGTTATGTACCTATTTTTAAAATAAAATTTATGAAAATATCACTGAAATGCTTAACTTCCTCATTCCTAAAATTTCGAAGTGGCATAATATTGTTTTATATTTTTCCAATTATCCGCCAATCGCTTTGCTTTCTCCGATTGCATTCTAGCAAAATTCAGCCCAGGGTTTCTCAATCAGGGTCTACAGCATGTTCAATGGGGGCCACAGATTTTTTTTTAATGTAGCCACAACACGGGAACCCCAAATACAATGATTGTGCATTTTGTATACGAACAAGGCATTCAACATAGGTAAATGAACTAAAAAAAATAAGTTCTTACTCACATTTGTGAATATCTGTGCAAACCTTCAATACGCATCTTTTTTGGTAGAGCGAGCTAAAATAGTTTCCACATTTTTTCATTTTTAGAAATCCGTGAATTCTTAGGTTTTTAAAATCGGCCAGCGAACAAAAAATTTTGAAATCTGCCATCGAACTAAAAAATGTCTTACATTTTTCAATAATTGTACAATCTGTCAAATCCCAACTTTTTGGAGCCATTGAGCTGAATAAAACAAAGGTGTCTCACTTTTTCCCAGTATCAGTATTTTTAATCGCGGGATCCTGAAATAATTGTGTCCCGTTGCTCAACTTCTCTTTTTTAAAAACAGTAGTAGGATAAAGATAGGACAGGAATAGTGGTTAACTAATCGCTTTCGCTACGCCGAGTTATTAAAGGATCGGAGAGTGCGAAGGAATTTTTAGACGTCACAGACACCCATGCCTTCAAACAGAAATCGATCGAAAAGGTGCTGTTTGTAATGGGAATCGCACCCGTAATATCAGACACGCCACCCAACAATGCTAACCTCTGCGCCATAGACCTGACAGTATACACATATAAATATTAGTATACAAAATAAATTAATATTTGTAACTATGTATAATATAAACACACACACACTAACATTTTATTCTAAAAATATGTGTTGATAAAACATATTTTTAGAACATACATTTTATTCTAAAACACGTGTTGATAAAACACGCACAGATTGTATGGAAGTAATTATTTATTTATTTATCAATTTGTTTCTGATATTGATTGCGTAGAAATAATATGTGCAGCGTGCTACCAAAATTAGCATATGTTATCACATGAAAACAATCATTTAACTCATTATGTGGTGGCACTCGACATAGTTAAATCTAAATACATTAGTTGCTATGACAACATCTTCACTGGATTGACGTGTTCGTTTCAATTTGCCTTAATTTTATTTTAATTAGTGCTACTCATAGTTATTTAGTGTATTAATAGTAATATAAAATATTATAAATATTTGTAACAAAATGGATGTTCATAGTGAACTGAATATTATTATCAAAAGTCTTCAAGCTCTAGCTGAGCGTATTGAATTGGTGAAGAAATACGTTGAGACTGGTGGATGCCGTCAATGTGTGTTGACTTCGAAGAATTCGACGGTGAATGTGCCAGTTACTATGTGATATCTAATGATGCTTTAAAGCGTTTGTCTGAAGTTGTTGATCTTGGTATAAGATTTGACTCCTCTTTCACCTTTCATTCGCATATCATTTCTAATACACTGCGTGCAAGCAAACTTCTTGGGTTTATTGTTAGACAAAGTAAGCCATTTGAAAACCCCACTGTGTTTCGCACGCTTTATGTTTGTTTAGTCTTAAGTACGCTTGAATATGGATCCATCATTTGGAGCACATATGAAAGTTCATACAAGCTGCAGTTAGAGAGAGTCCATAAGAAATTTCTAAGATATCATTATTTCAAAAAAATTCAATTCTTCCCCTTTGATAATTCCTTAAAGGAATACTAGCCCACCAAATTTCTTTTAGGAATGTTATCGTTTCACTCTCTTGAAGCTCGAAAATTGTTTTCAAGTTTAAAGTTTTTTCTCTTCTTCTTCGGGGCCGGGTTAATAATCCTGAAATTCTTATGACTATTAACTTACATGCTCCCAATTTTTTCTTACGTGGGCGAAACTTTAACCAAAAACTTTTTTTTATAAAAATTTGTTCCTCGCGTAGGATGTATTAGTCGCCAGTTCCAAGGGCCGTTTGACTGATCAACTCATTGCCTAGAGCAGGGTTTTTCAAACATTTTCTGGAATGGAACACTTCGCATGTCCGGAAAATATAACGGAACACTTAGCTGAATTTTTAAGACTGTTGCAGCGTATAATACCACTCCAATTTTTTTCGGAACACCTACTCTGGCTCCGCGGAATACCAGTGTTCCGTGGAACATAGTTTGGGAAACCCTGGTCTAGAGAACTAGACATTTTTAGTGACCGTATTTGTGAACTGTTTTTTAAGTTTTACTTTTTTATTTCATGTCTTTGTTTGTTGATTTTAATGCATTGTGTAGTATGATGTATTATGCTATTTTTTTCTCATTATATTAGTGCATGGCGAATTGGCGTCAGCTTTTATGTCATGTACTGTTCTTTTAATTTTTAAACAATAAATAAATAAATCATTCAAATTATGCGGTTTAATATTGTTCATTAGCTTTGTGGTTTTATGATTTAAAATAATAATGTGATTAATGATGGATGAGTGAATATAATACATTTAGATACGATTGGTAAATCATCAAAAGAGTTACATGTCATACGAAACACTATTGTTGTCTCCGTATTTCAATATAATTCCGGGATATGTTGACTAAGACAGTCATGGAAATAAAAACGTTAATATTGATTAGTCGAGTATTATAAGTACAGTCAATCTTGTTTTTATGCAGTAGATGCGTTCCACGAAATATCGCATTAAAAAAATCGCACAAAAAAGACATGACTTCCATACAAAAAGTAAGGATGCGTTCCATGAATTTTAAAATCCGCATAACTTTGAAACAGGGAGTTAAAATATACACTAAATCGCAAAGTATAGGAAATTAGAGGAAAAACACTGCGTTCTAAGTGTGTTTTAAAGCATGTGGTTCTAAATCACTCTTTTTGGGAAGAAGTGGTCTGCGCATCAATTTCATAAAACTATGATTTTTTTCTAACAATGAAATTAGTGATCAGAGTTTATTCAGATTTTCTTTTTCGATAATTAATTGGTTATGCAGTTTGTAACACCCATAAATATTTTTTTCAAACTATCGTTGAAACTTGAATGCGCGTTCAGAATTTGAATCATTCTAATTTACTGAAAAGTTGGAGACCTTCTTGAATTATTTTCGCAGTGAAGGAACTAGAATTTCTTCCAGTTCGTCATCATTTTCTGGCTTTTGTCAATATTTAAAGTTAAATGAATGACATCATCGTCACTTAAAGCATTATCCGTAAGTAATTCGTCTATATAATTTTCGCTAAAGGTATCAAACCTTTCTCCGCCAAGTTCATGTGCTAAAGTAATGCGTTTATAATTCATTCTCTATTCTATCCAAAATAAAACGATACATATTAAAAAATATATATCGTAAAACACAGTATTTTTTTTAAAAAATTTGCATTTTTAAAAAACCGCATACATTCGAAATCGCATAAAAACAGGATTGACTGCATAATTAAACTTATCGGTATTCTGTGTGAAGAGTTGTGTATTGTAGAAATAATTGAATTAGAACTTTCTATAATTCCTGGAAATTTTAATATTAACTCTAGGCAAGAGTTTCAATCCGGGATGGTTGGCAACCCTATGCAAAGTCAATGGAATGGAATTTTTAAGGTATCCTAATTTCACAGTTTGGATCGAAAGTTTAAATATTCGAAGTAATCAATATGTCGTTCAGCTTACCAACGGAATAATTTCAAATACTGAAAATGGTTTACATAGATTAAGCACGTATTCCTACAATTATAATTAAATGAAAGGTCCTATTGATATTGGGTGTTCCGGGTTAATATTTCAAACAATGCGTGAGAATAATTTGGATCTTTAACCTACAATTTTATAGTGAAGTATTCTACACATTTTGTGGACTGTTCAATAACGCTAACATAGTTGCGAAAGCGAATTATTTTTTTCGAAATTATAGATTTGTGCTGCATACAGTGATCAAATTTCAAATTATAGAATACATACGTTAAATACAAACTGCAAGTTCTTCAGTACATTTTAGTACCGGGAGGAAAAATATATGGCTAGTGTTTTAGAAGTTCATTTGAATGCCGCAATGAAAACACAATATTAACACTTCGCATATGGTGCTAAAAAATACATTCGTTATGTTGCTAGTCCTTTAGAAACCAAGTGAAAAACATGTTTTTTTTAAATTTTACGTCCTGGGCATTTACCGTCCATCAAAGGACGGCGGTAAGTGTTAAAACATGTTTTTTTTACTTGGTTATTTAAAAGTCAGCAACGTGTCAGAAGTATTTTTTAGCAACGTAAGGGAAGTGTGAAATCCCTTCACAGCAAGTTAGTTTTAATCAATTCTATATTGGTTATTGTTCCGGGAAACATATAAAGTCAACTTATTACAATTACTACTGTATTTTTCAATATAAGATAGAATGTTGGAATATGTAGATGTATTGTGTATCTTTTATTAATCAGTAACCCTAAATACGAGGGCGTAAGCGAAAATAACCATCAACTATGTTATATAAAATATTAAATTTAGACTTGATATTGTTCACATTAATATGGGTACGTGGATCAAATCCTTTTTAGCCATTCCTGTTATAAAGCATAGCGTAACCAATATAACCATGTTTTGGCTGAGAGTTTATGAGAAATAAATTAAAATTGTTTGAAATTACATAACCTTGCTCATTTCTGGGATAAATAAGATTGTAGAGGTCTGAGATTATTATGAAGGTATAGAGTGGAATTGATAGTCTAAATTCATTCATGATAAGTAAGGTCCCTAAATCGTTGACTGCCTGACGTATATGCGTCGTATGATATTTGCATAATGCATTAATATTTATTAACCTCATGAATATAGTTAGTGACATGCGGTTAACCTTGAATGTTATACGTGAATAATAAATGATATATTCAGAAATTATTTCCAATAAATAACATTGCCTAGGATATGGATGGCGAACCTATAGCACGCGATTTTTCATGGCACGCGAATGTTTTATTATAAAGGGAAAAAAATAATAGTGATAATACAAAAAAATCAAAAAAGTTTTATAAATAGTATACAAAAAATTCAAAGCACTTGAAGTTCGATATCGACACAAAAAAATCATAGATTAAGGAATTATTTTGGAAGAAATTGAGCGAGATCGATTCGTTAGACCAGTGCAGAGGAATGCCGAAAATGAAGTACTAACAACTTGGCAATCCATCCCGGAAAATTTGTTTTGTCTTAAAAAAATAGCAATAGGCATTTTAACAATTTTTTCATCGACTCATGCCTGTGAATCATTATTCTCTGTAATGAACTGACATTATCAGACATAATCAGACATGAATCGGACATAAGAAGTAGACTAACAGACGAAAGTAGTACTTCTTGTATTCTATTCAAAGCTACCAACTATAAACCCGATATAAAACATTTGGCACCTATGTAGGTAGCATCCAACAACAAAAATATCACTGATAGTGGGGTTTTGAAGGTTCTACATTTTTTTAAAAATGCAGTCTCCTTTATTTTGCCATTAATAGTCATGTGTCATTATTCATTAAGTCATTAAGACATTTTTTATTTTCATGGCATGTGGCACGCGATATATTGAAAAAAAAATTGGCACTCAGGCTCAAAAAGGTTCGCCACCACTGGCCTAGGACATAGGTATGTCACACTAAAGATCAGCCACATAAATCTTCTAACTTAGGATTGCAAAACCAAACTAACACGTCAATAACCGGTATAATAAAAAAGTTTGAATAAAGCAAAACAAAAATCGGAAAATTGGAATCTTATTACATGGCGAGTAAATCAAAATCGGTATTTTGATATTTTATATAAACTGTCATTAAAAAATATACATAATTTTGAACGGGAGAAGTAACTTAAAATAATAACACTATTTTTAAAAAGTTCATTAACTTTAAAACCTGTTGATTTTATTACGACTTTTATCAGATTAAAAATATTTCAATTCGTCGCGAACAAATTTAATAAAATATGTGATTTATACATTCAAAATTAGGTTTTAGTTAATTTTCAATACCGAAATACCAGCATTTTTGAATTTTGTAAACCGGGATTTCGGTGTTGAAAAAACACCATGAATTCCGTGATGCCGAAATTGGTATCCCTAATTCAAACAGCAGTGTTCGTAGCGTGCAGAAGTAGTGCACCGTTTATTAAAAATATCAAAATTTGATTTACTAATAAAAGGATATTCAGCAATGATAAAAAGGTCATGTGAATAAAATTAAAATTAACAAGCTTTTCATCAGTTGATATTTTCCATTTCGAGCGATGACCTATAAAATATATTACATAATACTTATTTAGTTATCACCTCAAATATTTTACAACCAGTAAAACAGACGATTTTTTATGATAATAATATGAACATATATTGTATTAAATACGATTGAACAATGATTCATTCATATCGACTGTGGAAAGGAAAAAGGACATAGCCCACACATATCAAATTTTACAGGAGGCACAAAAAACGTGTTTTGATTATTTTTGGGCCATATGTAAATTATGAAATATACACAACCTGGAAATACACGGAATCTTCTAAACTGGTGTTTAATTGACATAATCTAATATTAATTAAAGAAATTGTCTAGGAAAAAAATATTTTTCAGACTTTTTCTTGGTTTTAATTTTCACAAGCACATTTATTTCTTTTTTCAAACTTAAAAGCTAAATTTAGATACTAATTCGGGATTTGTAGCTTATATCCTTTTGACAGAACGTGTATCGAGTTTGATCAATTGTGATTATCGAAAAAAAGCTGTTTTGAAAATACTGTGGATTACGTCCTTTTTCCTTTCCAAAGTCGATATTAATGCGAATAAGTATGTATTGCGGTCATTTAATAGTTTATCCTGGAGAGATATGGGAATTCTGTATTATTTCCCGGATTTGTAAGATCTATATAAAATAGGATCAATATTTCATTTAATTAATAATTTTAACTATAAAAGAAGTTGTAACATATTATTAGCTTAAAATAATTATGTATTGAATTCACCAAGCATTCATTAATTATATTTTATTTAAAAGAATTTAAGATTGGTACAATAATAACTGAGATCCCCTAAAAATAGCCCGTGCAGAAAACAGTGCATAGTACCTTTCGATAATTCAATGTTTCAAATGTTTTCAATTGTATTGATTATGTTTGATATATTGGTTAAGCCACTGAGCTCTTATGCTTAAAAAAATAAAAAGTGGTCAAGCGTTTTTTTTCTACTCATAATATAAAGCCACCCTTTTGTCTAGCATTTGGAATTTTTCCGCATTCTAGCATTTTGGGATCTGCAATTTCTACTAATAATGTTTTAATTTCTATTGTTTTCGGCAAATATGTGTCTGCTTTCGATTTGTCTAGCAGTTGAGTAAAATGTTTTTGACGTTTTAACTGATTATTTCTTTATTTGAAACTTGAAAAATAGTATGAATAAAACAACATAGGTTTGTCTAGATTCGTCCTTGACCAACAGTGCTAGTGAGAGTGATTGTTTTTTTTACTGCAGGGGCCGGAAAACTTTCAGTTGAGAAGACACCAATTTGTCAGAAACAGGATAACAAAGGTATCAGGCAGTCATACATATAATATATAGATTGTTAGGGTATAAAGAGTTTATGGTCCGGCTCGCGAGCCACAGTTTGTCGACCCCAGCCTTATCTACTATATTATATCTGAAGTCTTAAAATAAAGTAGTTTCACTCATACACTGCTGATTCGAACCTTATGTTACTAAATAAATGGTAATGATTACAATCGTTATAATCTGGTTTTTGATAAAAATTTTCAAAGTTTTTCAGATTAAACAAAAACAATCGATTTCTAATCAGTTATCGCGGCTTTCCAAACATAATTTACCTTGAAATCTGAAACTAAATAATGAAATTTTATATCTGGGATATCGATCTGTTTTTATCGCCCGAGTGGCATGCGGGAGGGGACCGTGGTGAGAGAGAGGCATCATCTGACGCGACAGGTTTTCATTTCAACTTTGTAGTACTAAAGCGCTTCTCGCACGCGTAGTCTGTTTGCAACTTGATTACACAAAACATTATCTCGTTCATTCCTTTCATTATCATAGTATTTTTTTTCCAGCGGAGTAATAATTTTACCCACCGGCCCCATATCGCGTCAGTGACACAGTAACGTCAGTTAGTCAGTTGCCTCGTGGCCTTGCTTGTAGTCTGTCGCGTCGTTCATTCCGCCCACGCTACCGCTCAACGTGTTTACTTTCTTCGGATAGTGCCAAAAAAAGTGTCAATAAACATGCGTTAAGTTTCGCGCGGCGGCCGCTAGAAAACTGGCTCAGCGTAGTGTTGTTCCAACGTGGCCAGAGTGATTTGAAGTAGGAATACTGAAATCTGTGGCAACATGTCTCAAGTGACTGGGTGTTTGGCGTACGCCATATTCGCAGCCGTTCTGGGTATGCTCCAATTCGGTTTCAATACGGGAGTGATAAATGCACCGCAATCTGAAATAGAGAAATTCATCAACGCCTCGTATATCGGGGCGTCCGGTGAAGGTATAGGAAAACAGACGGTCCAGACACTGTTCTCTTTGGCTGTCGCCCTGTTCGCCATCGGCGGAATGATTGGAAGTCTAAGCGGTGGATGGGTGGCTAATTATAAAGGGAGAAGAGGCGCGCTGATGATAGCGTCTTCTGTTGGGATTGTAGGAGCAGTTTTCATGGCTGCTTCAAAGGCAGCGAATTCCTATGAGTTATTGGCTATAGGGCGATTAATAATTGGCTTAAACTGTGGTCTGGCTACTTCAGTTGTACCCATGTTTGTGTCTGAGATAGCTCCTGTAGATTTACGCGGAGCTCTGGGTACTGTAAATCAGTTAGCTGTCACATTAGGCTTGGTCACGAGTCAAATTCTTGGAATTGATGTGATTCTCGGGACAGAATCCGGGTGGCCATGGTTACTCGGATTAGCTATAATTCCTGCAGCTTTACAAGTTGTGTTATTAATACGATGTCCTGAATCTCCTAGATATCTTCTTATTACTAAAAGGGATGAAGAAAAGGCCAGAAAAGTTTTGAAAAATCTCAGAGGAAGAGTCGATATTGATAGCGATATAGACGAGATGCACGCCGAAGACAGGTCTGAACGATCCGAAGCGCCTGTTACTCTGTGGGAGATAATTAAATCGAGTTCATTAAGAACGCCGCTTGTTATTGGAATCGTTATGCACTTATCGCAACAGTTTAGCGGTATTAACGCAGTATTTTATTACTCCACAACATTATTCGAATCGGCTGGCATAGAATTAGAAACGGCAAAGAAAGCAACAATTGGTATAGGAGCAACTATGTTTGTTATGACTTTAGTAACAATTCCTCTTATGGATATCGCAGGCAGGAGAACATTGCACCTCTGTGGACTAGCAGGAATGTTTGTTTCTTCAATACTGATGACTGTGGCACTGTACACTTATGAAGCGAATCCAATAATGAGTACGTTTTCTGTCATTTTCACATTCCTATATTGTGCATCATTCGGTTTGGGTCCAGGATCAATTCCTTGGATGATAATGGCAGAAATATTCTCCCAGGGGCCAAGGCCAAATGCGATGGCCTTCGGAGCATTGATCAATTGGTTAGCCAATTTTATTATCGGATTAGTATTCCCAAGTATGAATTCCGGACTGGGTAACGCTTCATTCCTTCCATTTACGGTTTTAATAGCACTATTTTGGATCTTCACATATTATAAATTGCCAGAGACAAAAAACAAAACAATCGAGGAAATTACAATGCTATTTAAAAGATAAATTTTGTTGCATAAGTGAAATGACATCCTCGTCGTGTTATCATGTGATTAATGATTATGTTCGTTTTTTTAAATATAAAATGGCGAATTAATAGTGATTTATGTGATTTGATTAAATCTCTATGTTGCTTTTAATAAGTTACATAACAAACTTGTTAGGCAGCAATCAAAAAAACAGTATTTGCGAAATCGCTGACTGAATCTATCTATAAAAGTATCAAATAGAAATTTTATTTTGATATCCAAATTGTTTATTTTTGTACTTGTATAAACAAAGTTTTTATAAATAGGCTAATTTATTTACAATTGTAAAAAACTACGGCACTCAATTACGTAAGTACATGTAGAAATATAAGAAACTTGAAAATGTCGTCTCATATGAATTATTATGATATCTTTGCCGTAAAAATGTGCCAATTTTGTATGTTTTCTAAATATTCTTTATCACATTGCTTATTTGCCTTGAGATATGTTAAATTAATTATCGAGACACAAATGTTATTTCTTTAATAAGATATTTATAAATTAATTATTGGCGTATTTTTTATCAATGGTTTTTTTTTATAAAGCTTATTTGTGCCGCTTTGAACCTTTATAAACAATTGTTATCGAAAAATATATTGCTCCAAGCAAATAAAACGACATGTGTATAATTAAAATAATAAATTCATCATCCCAAGGCCGTGGATAAGGTGGAGGAAGTACAGTAAATAATATATATTTGTATTGAAATATATTTACTTTTTACGTACAATTTGCTCGTTATTTAATAATATGACACGAAACAAAAATTGACACATCATTTTTTCTACATGTTTTTGATTTCGACCTAGGTACTATATTTCAATGATTCCAAATGATTGTAGGATGGAAGGGGGGGGGGTTACTGAATCTCTTAAGCCTCACTTTAAGACCATACATTATTATGTATTTGCGATAATAAAATTCTATAACAAACCATCTCGTGTAATAATTTTCCTGTCAATTATAAAATGAAAAAATGTTAACTGCTTCGAAAATATGCTCACTTGACGATGCTATTTTGCTATGCTATGCCGGTTTTAATTTAAAAAAAAATTGCGTGACAAAAGCAATTTCTATATCTAACCCGCTATAAGTATGTTATTTAAAAAAAAAATATTACAAAACTTTAAGAAGTATAAATCCGTTTTATCAAAATCTTCATAGAATTATAACCATACATTTAATGTTGAATTAAACATTATAATCTTATCATAGGTAGGTATTTACATTTTTAAAAATGGTCTGTTGTAAAAATAGAAATTTATGATAATGTTATTCTTATTGGACAATAAATTTATTCATATAAAAGTATGCATTGATATACTACTAGGTCAACACAAATATTAAAGAGATTATTTTTTTATGTTTTTTAATGTTGATTATTTTTTATGTGCTTCTTTATATTTATTTATTTACATTGATAACATTAGATAACTATGTCACGAATTTCACGTTTTAGCAGTTGCAAAATTATTTTTAGAAATAATATTATTATATATAGACTGTGAAAAGGAAAAAGGACGTAACCCACAGTTTTTTCAAATAGGTTTTTTTCGAAAATCACATGAAATATTATTATTACGAAAATACTTTTTTTTCACGATACAAAAAAACAGCAGCCAGTTTTTTTAATGCTTAAAATGCAAAAAGGCAAATCGTAAAATGTCTGAGTGATATGCAAATCGACTATCATTGCGCAATATGTCATGTTAGATGTTACAAAATACATATATTAACAAACACCAAACTACCACAATTGATATTATTGTAATTCTTTGAATTACAAGTATTTTTCAATTGCGTAATTGATTTTTAAATTGGTAATTATGTCAAGAGTAAGCACGTTAAAATACTGCATAATACAAATATGAGACGTTGGAATTTAAAACTGGCCGCGTCGATTGAATTCCAATTAAACATAATTACTGAAATTAGATCAAGTTACTTCCCAAGTCAATTTACATTACTTAATTTGATCCCTCCACGAACAAACGAGTCGTGTGAATCATAATAACTTATATTAATGATTATCATTACATATGTCAACCATATTTTCGAGTTGATATTATTTAGGATTTGTTTTTTCCCCAATTGTTGTCATTACGTGTCGGCTTCAATCCTTATTGACACACTTAAAATGAATAGTAGGAGCCGAGTGGTGTAGTGGTAAATAAATATGTACCAGGTCGGTCATTGATTTCTTCCCTTTTTTTTTACATCCGTCCGAAGTTAAAAACTACAAGTTTTAACAATTAAATCAATATTTATTCTTGTTAACTATAAAATTAAGTTACAAGTCAAAAAGGTGGCAGGGCGGCGCGCCCTGGCTCATCTTCAGGTGCCATGTCGCCGACCTAGCCCCACTACACCACTTGTTGGAGGGTTAATAAAGATTAGTCGTAGACAGAGACATAACTCGCAAGAGTGAGGAGTAAGTTATGATAAGGAGCAACCAGTTTTATTGAAAATAATAATGTATTGCTGAGCTTAGAAAAAATATATTTAAGAATTAACAAATTTATCTTGGAGAAATGTGTCACTATTTTAAACATGTCTAAAAAGGCCGTTTTTTTAAATAGCATCACTATGAAATTTCTAGCCTAGCTAATAACAAAATAGTTCTGCAAGGCTTATATGACCATCTAAATAGCTAAAATTGTGCTTAACATTTTTTTATAATCCATGTCCGCTCCCAATGTGAAGCATATGGTCTACTTATGGAGGTATATAAACAGAAGCTTTTCTAACTGTTTTGTTACTCAGTCGCTCTCTTTTTCAATGACAGTGGTAGGGATATAAGGATAAGGCTAGGACAGGACTAGTGGTTAACTAATCGCTCTCGCTACGCTCAGTTATTAAGAGATCGGTAGGGTAGGAGGGAATTTTTTTAAACATCACACGCACTCAAATATTACCGATGGATTCTGTGGTAATTGTGTGGAAGTTCATTTTTAATTTAAAATTAAATTAAATAACTTTGTTACTCCAATTGTTGTGCTACAAAGTGTGTTATTCGTAAATCTTGCGGTTATGTCTGATGAAACTTCTAAAAGTAGAGTAACAAATGCTATATTAATATTACCTTGTTGATAGTTATATAAAGTCGATTATTGTTTTTGGCAGTGTTCACATTAATTTAATGCAGAATCACTGCTCATTAAATCTTGCTATCTTGCCATCGATCTCTGGTGACGTCAATGTGGGTTGATTCGATAAGTTATCAGTACAATCTTCTTGATAGCCAATGTTTTTTTAAATACACTAATTCAAAAATTTTGGGTTACTTTAATTGGTTGTTTATCAAATCAGTCAATACTTACACCAAGAAGAGCTCATTGTGTAATTTCAGTATGAATAGGTATGATTAATTAAATAATCATATTCTTAATTATTGACAGCGCTGTAGTCAATGAATTTGATGTACACTTAATGTAATTTCTACATACATTTGCATACAAACAAGTTAATGCCATGCATAGTTAAACGTTTATATTTATTTTAATCACTTTTAATGTGTAAGCGTCTGTAACCTGTTAATTATTGACGGAAAAGCATTCTTTTTAATTTAATATTTCGACTGAAGGTGCTTGGTGGAATTTAAATATTAAATTTGAATCGTTTAAATTGTGTACATGCACACTGATTTAACGATTCAAATTCATTCTTTTTAACGTTTTTTTTACTAAATCTATAATTTTATAACACGATCAGAGTCGGTGTCACTCATTGCGAGCAATTTCAACGTCTTTGGGTGAAACCGTTCCACATAATTGCATACAATTGTGGAATTCTTAAATGAAGGCATCATAACATTTTTTTTGAACCCCGTATTGATTTAAATTTTCATCAGTTAAGAATGCTTGCGATGAACAAAACCGGTCAGATTTTAAATAAAAAAATGTGGAACCATATTTTTTTTATTATACTTATAGCATTGGTTGAGTATCAATAATTGATAAGTAAGCACACTTCGATTCTCGCAATGCTAAGAGAATATTTAAAAAAAACCGGTCTTTACTTATCAAAGCTAAAATTATGTGTACCTAATCAAGTTAAAAC
This sequence comes from Himalopsyche anomala, assembly GCA_031772345.1. Classification (NCBI taxonomy): domain Eukaryota; kingdom Metazoa; phylum Arthropoda; class Insecta; order Trichoptera; family Rhyacophilidae; genus Himalopsyche; species Himalopsyche anomala. Next base: position 25,376,527 of record CM062825.1, on the reverse strand, counting down.
ACGCGTTAATCTCCACTTTATATGCTTTTTGTCGGAAACATTAAACAGTAACGACGGACCTGATAAAGAAGTATATAATGCAATATCATTATTCTTGTGTACGGCTGGCTTTCTAGTATTTACAGGGCCGGCGCTACCATACAGGCGAAATAGGCAATCGCCTAGGGCGCAAATCATTAAGGGGCGAATAAATTGAGTAATAAAATTATTTTTTTATATTCTAATAACAAATAATAGTTTCTACTTGTATCTGTTCGTTATATTTATGTATCGTATTCTATATAATTCGAAAAAGGTAGGTTGAGCGACTGACTAACAAACAGTTCTCGCAAAAAACTTCTTTTGAGATACCTCCATTAGGAGGCCATATAATTCACATTGAGAGCGGACATGTATAAAAAAAAATCCACAGTTTGTTAAAAAGGGGGCGCGTCAATAACCGTTGCCTAGGGCGACAAATAACCTCGCGCCGGTACTGAGTATTTATGTGAGTTTTTATTTACAATGTTAGGACATTATGAAAGGACTGCGTTGTCAGTTATATATCAAAACGGACAGTATTACTATCTTTTCCGGTTCTAAGCTCAAGAAATGCGACCCCAATACCCACATTTTCTTAAATATCTATTTTAATATGGGTGATACAATGTTTATAATTAAGGTATTCTTATATCATAGTTTTTTGGACCTTTTGTAGTTTATAAAAAAACGATAAGATAAGAGATAAGCGCCCACTTATCAGCGATCGTTCGTAAGACATTAGGCTGAACGCCGCTAAGCAAAGCGCGCCAGTAGCACATTGATATTAGCATTGAAATGACGTATATTTTACGCGCAACTTAAAATATGATTATTTATTAAAAAACCACGGATTTTTATAAAAAAATGTATGAGGAATGATGCAGAGAGATATTTTAAAGCCCTAAGACTATTTATTTTTTTGAAATTCATAAGAATAAGGCCAATAATGAGGAAACCACTGGGGTCCCTAAAAGACCCCCATCGGCCGAGAAGTATTTTTCTAGTCTCCGAGCCGCGAGAGTTATTAACCCATAATAACCCATAACACATTGGCTACAAGGCGAATATCCCCAAAGTACACGGTACAAGTGCTGTCTTCTTTAAATTATCATAACTTTTATCCGAGTGGGAAATAGTTTTTCAAAATGTATGAATATGTATATATATATATATCGACCGTGGAAAGGAAAAAGGACGTAACCCACAGTTTTTTCAAAACACATTTTTTTCAATAATCACAATGTATCTAACTTGATACACGTTCTATCAAAAGGATGTAAGCTGCAAATGTCGAATTAGTATCTAAATTTAGCCTTTAAGTTTGAAAAAAGGTGAGGTTGTGAATATTAAAACCAAGAAAAATGACGGAAATAAAAGTTTTTCCTCGACAATTTTTTAAAATTAATATTAGATTATGTCAATTTAACACCAGTTTAGAAGTCTCCGTGCACTTCAAAGTTGTGTATAATTCATAATTTGCATATGGCTCAAAATCATCATATGACGTTTTTTGCGTCTCCTGTACAATTTGATATGTGTGGGTTACGTCCTTTTTCCTTTCCACAGTCGATATAGCTTAATATTATAGTATTAGAAAAATAATGAAATAATGTTATTTTTTATCAGTACTTCGAGATCTATTGCCGCATGTTTTACGATTTCGGATTTTTCGTTTAAAAAAATCACTTTAATGTGTGAAAACAACGTATTTACGTATCGACAGACATTGCTGTTGTATTTTGTCGTGCAAACAGAGGTTGGTCCTGTGATTAAAGTTATGAATATGGTCATCCTTATTTGTCAAGCGACACAATGAGATAATTGCGTTTTAAACTGATAACTCTTCAATGTCGCCTAGGGCGTCAGTGATCATTTTTTTTAAAGCGTTATTTCATTCGCCTGATATTTTTTAGGGCTTGTACATTTTAGCGTTTTGACTTGTTATTGTTTGTTCTACTTGGACCCCGGTTGAGAAACGCTGATCTAGTGAACTGGAAAGGGTCAGTATAATATCAGGATAGACATTGACCATATGTTACTATTTACTAACCGAATTTATGGAATTCCTCCTATCCTAACCCTGCCAAAGTGAATTTTTAATGGCAGTTAATAAATTTAAAACAAATCATAATATTAAGGAAAACACAATATTCATTTGTACTTATTTCCATTTTTATTTATCGAGATCAGGACCGGTTTCGCTCATGGTGAGCATTGTCTACTGATAAGAAATATAAAGTACAAAGGAATATTGTGTTTTTCCTAATTTCATGTCTTCATTATCGCCTGCTGTGGCCCAGTTGGTTAGAGCTTGCTCTACCGATCACGCAGTTCTGGGTTCGATTCCCGGTCAGATCACAGTGAATTTGAGAATTATTCAATTCAAAGTTGTGATCGAAGACTGGGTGTTTGTGATGTCAATCCACATCATTTCCTCTCTCATCCTTCTGATCCTTAAATAACTGGGTGTAGCAATAGCTATTAGCCAACCACTAGTCCTGTTCCAGACTTAGAAAAACTTCTGTTGAGATACCTCCATTAGGAGGCCATATGCTCTACATTGGGAGTGGACATGGATTAAAAAAAATGTCTTCCCACCAAGTATTGACAGTGAACACCCTAAAAAGTATTATGTATACCTAGAAGAAAGCTATCATTACTTTCGAAACCATCCATGAACCTAAACCGGCTGGCATCCTCCGCACTCTTATACTACCGTGTTATCATCTTTTTGTGTCTGATCGACTAACGTTACTAATTTTGTTCAAGACTATTTATAAACATACTAATTTATTCTTCTTGTTTTCACACTCGACACGTGGGTTAATGTACCATATTCTGTAATTAAAAGTAATTAAAAGGCGTTTGCGCTAATTACGAAAGCGCTTTAAACACTTGTCTTTTGATTATGTAATTCAATTAAAAATAGCTTCAAATACCCCCTTTAAAACATGTTATAATTCATGATTGTGTAATTAAATGATATTCATATTCAATAATATATTATACCACTTACCAAGTTTAATAAATATATTTCTTCTCAAACAAGAATGCAACAATAATATTGAAACGATTTTACTTTCATAACTTCATGTAAATATAATTTTTGAATAAATTTGTTATCATAAAAATATATCTTGGCTTGAGATGCAGAATGCCGCCAAGTTCACTTTTTTCGAAAATGATGTTTTGGTGCCAATTTTCTAATAAGACTACTGTGGGCTGTGGAGTCGTGTTAAAAAAAGACGACTCCGACTCCCAAGAAATGTTTCAATCATTTATTTTTAACTTATAAATATGTATTCCATCAGATTATCAGCCAAGCATACAATGTCAACACTATAGACTATTGTGGTTTGAATACAGATATGTATATATTTTGTATATGTTTTGTTTGAGCCGCTCGTTTTTACGACTCCGGTCAAAACACCGCGATTCCACGACTCCGACTCCACAGCCCTGGCATACTAATAGTTCAAATATTTAAAATTGCTATATTGAACATTTCACTTTTGTGAAATTCTCCTATAATTATTCTAATTCTCAGCCCCAGAATTAAGTAAATACTTCACTTTTTTATTTTATTCTAACTAAAATAATATTGTGTTCGAATAAACCATTTTGTTTAACAAATGATTGATTTATTACTAAGTGCATAAGGAATAAGAGTACTGAGGGTATATGCATTTTGATAGTAAGCATACTTGCAATATGGTGTTGCATAATTTATTATTTACATGTACATAATAGATAAGACAAGCTGCCCGCCATTACTCTATATGGGAGCAGCTGATATGACTTTAGAAGGAATATCATTTTGTATTACATATTTGTAGTTTGTGATAAATAGTCAATTCGGGTTGATAACGTATTGACATTACTCGTAATTTATTTTTGAGCGAGTTTCATCTATTATGAGAAATTTCTACTTTTGTCCACGATGTTATACTCCAAGAATAAATCCTCACTAATAAAAGTCATTAAGACCAATAACAGTTTGAATGAACTCAACGTAAAACAGGTAGGTAGAAATAAATAAAAAAACATCGCTCACTGTTACGAAAATGTTTTATAAGGAATTTACAATCATTAAAGCATAATCACACACAATATTTAACAAACAAAAATTGAAAATATTACATTACACAATAATTATTATAATACCTAGCTTGCACAAACGATTTTATAAAAGTTAGGAAAGTTGATGTTAAAATCTGCGCGCGACGGAAAACAAAATTGAATTTAAATCTCGCCGAGATGGAAAAATATCAGTTCTTTCATCTCGACGCCGGGCTTTCCGATACGCTATTCTGTGAATAGCGTATCACACAAAACCACAAAAGAAAAAAAAAACTACAAGTTACTCTAAATTAAAGGTCCCGGGAAGCAAGTCCCAGCAACGAGAAGTGTCCCCACACGTGTTCGGTTCGTATCCCAAAAATCAAGAAGGAAAGAAACAAAAATCGCATCGGGTATCGAAAAACAATGTTGCCATTTAAGGTCAGAAACAATCCAACAATCTTTATTACTGGTTACATGATGAAAAAATCAAACACAATTAATTTAACTAAAAATTTTAAATGTCTGCCAGTTGTCATCACAAAAGTGGTAGTCGGAGCGTAGACCTATAAATCATACCGTATCAGTATCGATCAAATATGACATATTTGAACCGTTGTGAACTTGTCTTTTGTTTGGTAAAACTGCATCGAATTACTATGTTCCGTATCTCAAAAGATGTTTACAGCTATTTTATATAATCGCAATCTTAAAAATAATGAGAAAAGAGCCCAGCCCACAGCGAAAAAATAAATCTGATATACTACATTTTATACATATAATGCGAAATTATTATTCTTTAAACATTCATATACATGGCAACTTTTCGATTTCGAAATCATAAAAGAAGCTTATAGTATGACTTATGTATTTTATTACGAATTCATATAAGTGTGGGTGTACTTAATAACTTAGCCATAATAATTTGTCATAAGACTTTAGTCACCATAAAAAAATATTATCAAAATTTTAGTTGCCTCGTCACCATGCCAGTTTTATCGTTATCTAAATAAAGCATGTAAACATTATTTGAATAATTTTTATCATTTCAAAAATAAATCTTAGGGTCAACGCAACTTGAAAACCTCATACACCCAATTGAACATTTCTCATAAATATAGGTTTAAAAATTTACACGAAAATGAAAATTTATTAATTATTTTTTTTAATAATAAAAGCTGTCTGTAAAATTGTATTTGGGAGCTTACACGAAGATATAAGGTTGAGATACACTGAGGAACAATGCCCCGGGACATGAAGTTCAACATCTACATTTATGTCCCTAAACATTTTGTTTAAACACATGGTTTGAATTAAACAAATTAAAATAAATATTACTCAAACACGATATGACTTGAAGTTTACCAAAGAAATGATTCAATGATACTAATATATATTAAATATACAGCAATACATAACATGAAAAAGAGAAAGACAATTAATAAATAAATTTATGCGAATCGCGACTTTCATTAATTATTATTTTTTATTTCATTAATTTTAGTAGATTAAGTGAATTTTCTGTACAAAAATCCACTACACCTAACCTTGTAATTATTCATGTTTATAATCAGTAAAATTATCTAAATATGTTTTTTTCTATCTCTTAGCATATTTTGTGTTGAACGTTAACAGAAATAATGGGTGTGCGGAATTATCTTGTTCATGTAATTGAAAAAGGCATATTTATAAATCTTACAGACACAATATGCGAAATAATTTATCTCATGTCCTTTTGGGTAACACGACATAAAGAAGGCCAAGAGTTGAGAGGAATGGAGTTGAATCACTGGACAAACAAATTGCTCGCGGAGATCGCATATGAGGCATAGGGGAAATATAGCGTTGAGGAAGTCTACTGCATAATTCTAGAAGAGTAAAAATTCGTCGTAATGGTTAACATTTTGCATAAAAAGGCATATGTTACAGTAAGAAAGTTTTTAATGATTTTTTAATTCTCTTATAAATTACTAATTAACTAATATTGTAGTTCAACTACTTACATAAATTGACACGAAAAATATGAAGAAACGATGACTCTTAACAGTGTTATTTAAAAAAATATATATTACATTTTGAAAGATTACTCATTTTCTATAAAAAAATTACGAAGTTTGGAAACCAACTAAGGTACCAACTAACCATGTAAATCCATATTACATCTTAAAACAAAATATCAAAAACAATTCTCAAACGGAATTTAAATCTTATTAGGATGATTATATTCATTTATTGATGTAAAGCGGGAATGCACTACCCCTGTCCGTTTTTATTGCGGCAGCTGGGAAGAGTTGCAGTTTCAACAAGACGGCGCAACATGCCACACAGCGCACGCCACATTCAGTTTATTGAAGGATACGTTCTATAAGCGCATAATTTTGGGTGATGGACCTGTGAATTGACCTCCAAGATCATGTGATTTAACACCTTTGGACTTTTTTTGTTAGGTTATGTAAAATCGTAGTCTACGCCGAAAAACTACTATAGACTTAATGAAAGTCAGCATTCGTTGCGTTATTGCTGACATACGCCTCCAGCTGCTCCAAAAGGTGTCCGATGCCCGAAATCATATTAATCACTAATTGTATAAAATAATCTTTTCAATAATTCAAATTTGATATTGAAGTTCCATCAAGCACCTTCAGTGGAATTTTTAAATGTTCAATAAAGACAAAAATATTTTAGTAACTATTTTCCAGAAATTAGTGTTTAGAAAAACCAAACACAATTTTCTTGTAAATAAAATAATAATAACTGGCTCATCATTAAAAATAACCTGTGGCAAATAAAATTGTAAAATCATATTAAATTGTGTACAGAAACAAGAGGAATGTTATTTATAAAACTGGCTTCATGTGTATGCTAATGTATTTATATTCACATATACATATATAAAATATTTTCTCAAATGCACTTTATCGATTCAATTTTTTACCACGTTTCTTAGACTGTATATAGTTATCCTAATTGTTTTTCAGTAATTTGTTTTAGATAAATGTATAAATTTTGTTTTTATCAATTTTTAATCTGACATGTTTTTGCGGTCATAATTGAGTCCCCTTTGATTATGGCTGAACTGTACGCTATAGTAATTTGACGTTATCAGGAAATTTGCATTACACGTCATATATATATTATAGATAAGTAAACCGTTTTAATTCATTATCCAATGTTATCATTATTCATGGAGATTTCCATTTGATTAAAATTTGTTTTTTTGTAACATAATGTGACCATACTGAAAGTGTTATCGTCGAATTAGTTGATAAGATTAGTAATAACAGGAAAGAGAAAATGTTTATAAATAAAATTGCATTAGGTGTAACGAATTTTCGTAATTCCTTGGTTATAAGACACATGTTTTTTTTCTTCATTATTTTGGTATGTTTTAATTTTATTTTGTTTTGTTTTTTAATCGAGAAAATACAATGTCTCGATTTTTTTTATGCTAAAGATCCTGGGTAGGGTATCCAATCCCGGGATCCCGTTCAATTCTGTGATACCGCAATCTCGGGATTGCTACAGTACTAATCCCGGGATTTCGAGATTTTTCATGTTTAAAACGACATTAATTTCGGGTACCCTATTAAATACATAATCATTATTACTCACTAAAGCTCACTAGCATTATTGAAATTTGGGGCATACAAACATTCAGAGATCGCAGGGGTACTGATAGCGAATACAATTTTACTGTCTTAATTTTAAGAACTAAGAAAAAAAACAGCATATTAGTGTTTTATAATATTATACATATAGGTACAGGCATACAGATTATATTATTCAGGTCGAGTTAACCGTTCCTAAGGTCACACCCACAATAAGTTGCCAAGTTTTGTTTTGACTACCGTAGGTACCAAAAAACTTTTACTCAACTATTTATTTTTTAAATGCAATATATTGAGTCTTTTTAATTTTAAAATATGTAAAAAAATAAGCCAAAGAGAGTAATTGGCTATAAATATTTTAAAAAATCTAAATTCACACGTTAAAAACATTACTAATAACTAATAAGAGTACATTAAATTATATTTATATAAAAAATGCAATATTCACATGCAAAATATTATAAATTAATTGGACATTTTATCAAAACAAAATTATCAAAATTTTGACTTATTCTCCAAATAGAACTTGTTTTTTAGAATATATATAATGATTTTTACTGACGTTATTTTACTACACATACTGAAACTATGCTTTCGCCAACAACTAATTATACCACGTATGTATCTAGATTAAAAACAAATCTTGAAATAATTGCGTCTTATATTTATTTTTTGAAAAACTTATTTCGCTAGTCAATCGGATTTTGTTATTTTGATAGCATTTATTTTCATACGATCAAGATGTAATGTGATTTAAAAAGAAAGTTTTCAAAAAAAAATAATGTTATAAACCAAAAAAAAACGCTCAAGGCTAGATTCGAACTATCAACCTTCTAACTTCGAACTATCAAAAAAAAATGAAATTTTCCATGTTACAATCAAATGCATATTTATCAAATTAATCAGAATAAATTAACTTCACTAATTCGCCAAACGGAGCTTATTTTTAGGAATATATGAGTCTTTAAGGGAAAAAAGGGTGAAACTTTTCCATTTGACTTTTAAGTGCAATTACGTTTTCAATTATTTTTTGTGGGAACTGTCATCAACTTTTAATTTTATGTGAAAGTTTTTTCAATAAATAAGCATAAAAAAGTAATACAAAATAACTTAGATTATTCCACGTATTGTGCTACAAACTGTGACACGTGTTTCGCCTATTTCAGAGGCATCCTCAGACAGACTTACTTTCAGTAAGTAAAAGTAAGTCTGTCTGAGGATGCCTCTGAAAGAGGCGAAACACGTGTCACAGTTTGTAGCACAATACGTGGAATAATCTAAGTTATTTTTTATTTTATATTCAAATGAACTTCCACAAAGTTACCGACGAATCCATCGAAAGCATGAACAATGTATTTTAGAGAAAAAATGATTTAAGTTATGCAATAAAAAGGGTGGGTTCAGTTCACTTTTTCCCATCATCCTAACTTGGCTCACTTTGCCGTATTTTAATCTCGTTGTCCCCAATCTATCAAACTATTTCGCTTACTTTATTTATATTACTATTTGAGCATAAATTTACCTTTTCCAAAGCATAGACTCGTTTACTCGTTATTTAAAACAAAAGATACAAAATTATTAAATTATCGGGATAAATTCTAAATACCCTCTGTTAAAACGTAAAATATTTAATAGCCGTCAGCATACATATGACACACATGGAATATTTGCATTTAACTGTCGAAACTATATTATGTAAAATAAACCACAATCATTATTTGACAGGTGTTCCATTTTTGAATCTTGAATACAAACAATCGAAGTCAGTTTGTGAATCACAAATATCGTTCCATTTTCAAATTTTAATTTATATACACTATTTTTATCGCCTTGATAATTATGACGTTAGCTCAGTTGATAGAGAGCTCGACTGGTAATCCAGAGATCTGAGTTCGATCCACGATCGCGGCGTTTTTTTGTATGATATTTACTACATATTCATGAATTGCGACTAACGAAAGAAACACGATTTTTATTGGAAGTCAGTCAAATATTATAACTCTGTCCTAGTTAGTGACATTACTAGGTTGATTTTTTACAGGAGCTGAACGTCAATCCTCTCCACGATGACTCTACGAGACGTTGAAAGCAGACACTAATTAAAAATCCCCAAAAAATTTGCTCGGCGGAAATACTTGAATAATATATTATTATTTTGTTTGTATTTTTTGGGCCGTTTTGCTGTCTGGCATGAGCATGGATGCTCCACGCAGTCTACTGCAAAACCTATTTTTGTACCAGCGGACAAGCATAATACCAAATTCATTTAAAAGTTTTCCTGTTTTGTACTGATGCTTGCTTTGATTTTTTTAAATATTATCTTGTATTTTCTTCTAAAAACTATCATCATAATATTAGAACACTTCATAAAAACGACTAGACGGTACTATATTACATGAATACAGGAAATAAAATAGGCGCCAAGTACCAACAAAAAAGGTGGGTATGCAGGAATATTCTATGTGGCATTATTAATGTGAATATAGTGTATCATTGTATCGACAAAATGCTATGGAGTCGTAGTCGGAAAAAACCGGTGTAAAATAATTTAAAGATATTAAAAAATATGTAGTCAATTCATTTTATTGATTGGTGAAATCTACTAGAATTATTCTATTAACTAGAATGATATGATGGTATACAGATATTTTACTTAATCGTAAATATTTGAAAAAATCAATTCGGACTCGGTTTTTTATTTAAAGCTGGAGTCGAAGTTTTTTTTTACCCGACTCCACTAATTACAATGAAAGAACAATTCGCCAAAACAGCAGAGACAGGGCAAGATGTGGGTAGGTAGAGGTAGTTTTATATATTAAATACTCGCAGAAGTGAAAACAAGAAGAGACATTTTTTTTCACAAAATCTGCGATCTGAATTTAAAAAAGATAATGAATAATAACTTCTTAATGCACTTATTTATCTAGTGAGCATTGCGAAGTTGTATTTTTTTGCGTGATCATTGCATACACACAATTTTTTTTTGTTTAATTAAAGTTATCAATAATTTTAATATAATATGCACTTTGGTTTACTTCATTTTGTGAAATAAAAAAATGCTTATCTTCTTATATAATAATGTGTATACCTAAATTCAGCCGTTACAAATATTATCAATAAAATTTATTTAAAATAACAGGTTATGTCAAATCACAAAAGTAATTATTTATAAAAAAAAAAATCATCTTGAAAACCGAAATAAAAATGTATGTAGACATTATTACGTATTAAGTGATTCGTAAATATTAAAATATTTAAGATTTTAATATAAAATTAAATTTATTACAAATTATAGCTGTGTTAATTGTTAGTAAGAGTAACAACGATAAATTTCTTAAATCGTTTTTAGTTTCATTAAATTTATATCTTTCCGAAACACTAAGAAGATATATGATTTAACTTTTTGATAGTGGATGAGTAAAAAGAATATTATCTAAGTATATACTTCTGTTGAGATAAACTCCATTAGGAGTCCATATACTCCACATTGGGAGCGGACATGGTTTTTAAAAAAAAATACACAAATTATGAAAGACTTACCGACTGCTATGTTAGCTCCAAAACGTTGTTGGGAACCTAAAAAAATATTATAGAATGAAATTTCAGGATAATAAAAAAATCCATATTAGTGTTCATTTATTTTAATATGCAGTTATTTTGCATTCGTAATGTTCTTGCTTTAGTATTATTATTATATACTAATGTTTTTACTCATTTTTTTGTTGTTTACGAATCTTGCATTATAAGATGTTGTTATTTCACATTTTTTCCAACTCTATCAAGAAGCTTAGTCATATGATATTTTGTGAATTTATCTGTCATGCCAATTGGATACATATGACCCTATAAATTATACAGAAGTCAGAACACAACCGCTTATAAATTCTCCAGTACTGGTGATTCAAAACATTAGTTATAGAATTGCAAACTTAAAAATTTTGTAAATCTTAATTGTACCCCCTATAAGTAAAATATGTATTTATTTAAAAAGTGAATACAATTTATATTATTATTTGATGCATATAGTCTAATATTCCGTACAAAGCACGACGAATTATCACGTATCTTTTATGGATTCTGTGTCGAAGCAACCCGAGAATATTTTTTTTAGAAATCGTCAATTTTCCAGTTCCAGGTTCCCGGGAATTTTGAATAAAACAACCAGAAACTATATATAAATATTTGTATTGAATGAATAAAATAAGATTTTATTAATGTAATGACAAAATATAGCTTAAGAATCTCTTAATACATTGAGAATTTTGTACATTTTGAAAAATAAATAAATATAAATAATATTTCTACTGAAGGTCGGATTTCAATAATCAGTCAGTTTAAGTTCATCCGTGCACTTGAACGTTTGAAGATACCGAAAGGCGAAACCCGACTCGTAATATACTAGTTAGCATACAATTACTGACGATAGATTTTTTTTAATTAAATAGTTACATCAGCAAAATTATACGAATCTCTAGAATATGGGTAGTAAACAATCAAACCATATATATATATTTTTAATAAAACACTTATCTTTTACAATACATGTTATAACTAAAAAAAATGTGTACATAATTGTAGGTTAACGACAGTGTTCGAACATATAAAAACTTGAATTTGACCGTCTTGGGATACGAGAATTTCCCGGGACATGACAATTTTATGTCTCGTTTCCCGGGACACGAAAAATGTCAAAACTACAGAGTCCCGACTACCAACATGTGTACTTAATAATATGTCTACTAATGTTGATTGTAGAGACATTTTGACATGTCTGTTAATTGGGGCTTCTTTATCTTCATTCGTTATATTAATCTATAATAAAGATATTACGGTAAGTATGTGTACATAAGTGAACGTAGCATTAAAGTAATATTTTATTTTTATATGAGGGTACTTGTATTACTTTTTTGTGTTCAAGTAAATGCTATCATTTATTGCTCGGGTTCTTGTTAAGTTTATCTACAGTTTCGACATACTATGTCGTAAGCCTAACTTAACCTCTTGAATACCAAGCGGAGACACCGGTGTCCGAAACATATGCAAGCGAACACGGATGTCCAAAATATTTTTTAAAAAATCAAATACTTAGTATTCTAATAGAATATAAGCAATAGTTTGATGAATATGTGTAGTGCTATCTATACTGAGTCAATATAAGTTTTCAAAATATCGAATTCGAGTGTATATTAGGCAAAATTATTTTAGTAAAAAACACGCAGTATCTCTGGGACATATTAATGATTTATTTGCCCGGTATTCAAGCGGTTAAGAGCACTACAGCGCAGAGACATTCAACCGCTGGTATGAGGAAATTTCCAATTGGGTTGCAGAAAAGATATTACTTTTCACCACCTGTTTGTTACACTTGATCATGATTTGAGGCAACGCGTAAAGGAAGCGGTTTGTAGACATAATAAATAGAGACCCGTATTCTTAGCATATGCTTGAATCAATTTTAGCATTTTATAGCAAATTTTATCTCGATCTCCAGATCGTAATTTTCATAGTTCCTACTTTTTTAAAACATAACATGGTAAATTCGGATACTAATTTGGCATTTTCAGTTAACATCATTATCATAGAACGTGTTTCAAGTTGTATACATTGTGATTATCGAAAAAATCTGTTTTGAAAAACTGTGGTATTCGTTCCTTTTCCTTTTCACAGTCGATTTGCTAATATAATAAAAGATTTTAACTGAGTTGCTTGGTGAAATTTTAATACAAAATTTGAATGAATTTTTAATCGTTCAAATTATGTACATTCACACAGATTTTGTCACTAACGACGCAAATTCATTTCCAATAACAATTCAAATTTAATATTGAAATTCCACTTAGCATCTTCAGTCGAAATCTTAAAATTTGAATGGTTAAAATTTTGTACATTATTGCATGTTTTGCCACTAGTAACCCGGGTTTAGACGTTCAAGTGTACGGATGTACTTAAACTGACGCCTGGTTAATGAGTGTATCATGTAATTATATAAAAAAAATATTCAACTGATTGTTACACAGTATGAAATTTTATTATAGCCTCCTCAACAAAACTTAGTAGAAAGAATAAACCCCAACATCCATTTTGTAAGTTATAAGTTATTAATTAAAAACACATATCTCAATCTGTAGCGTAATCAGTGGAATATCAAAGTAAGATATTTCGAATTATTGGTATCCCGACTAACCAGTTAATACTCTCGTTTCGCAGCCACTCCGAGATTGTCGTCAACCCTACTTCTAATCTATTACCGGGGGTGAGCTGGAGGGGGCTCGAAGGGGATCGCGCGAGCCCCTTGTTGAAATAAAAAAATATTCTCAAATCAACAGTAATTGCTGTGGATGGTTAATATTTAATATGAAATAAAAGACTTGAGTTTTTTAAATTTATGCAGCAGTATATTTTTACATAATACAAGCATATTAAGTAACATTCGATTGATTTCATAATTGTTGCGAATCATCATAAAAGAGTGATACATATATATCATATTAGCACCGCGAATATCTCTCAGGATAACCGAGCCCTTTGTTAACATTTTGGCAGCCCACCGCTGTCTATTCCAATATATAAACAAAGGCTGAAAGTAACAACGATACCTATTGTTTGAAAGTATGTACAGTTGAATTATTTATTGCGTGCCCTGCCGAATAATTAAATAAATTCAAATATAATAAGTGTAATATTCTATATACGTAGTCAATAAGCGCGCTGATAACTTTGGGCGCAGTCTGTTATGGATGATTTACATCGTGGGAACCGAATTGCAGTCACTTGGCAAAATAGGTTAGCATTTTGATTGATGTATTTGTTATTATTATACGTCTTAAAAACAATGAAACAATGACGAAGGCTTATACATTATTATATATGTATAAAGTTATATAATTAGAATAATAATGCTCATTAAGGTCCAGAAAGCTAATAGCAATTAAGGTTTTGATCGATATAATATAGATGTGATTTAACATTAGTTTTTATTTAAAATATGTAATAGTATAAATTGATTACTCTGGTTCAAAATCACATTGTTTGGACGCACGTCAGAATTATAAAAAAAAACACTTTATTATAAATATTTTATTGAATTTAAAATGAGGGAATGGTATAAATGTTATTTATGAATATTTTTTCATGAAATAGAGCCGCCCCTGCATATACAAGGGGTACATTGATCAAATGCCACATTGAATGGCCTCTTCTGGGCTTTAACCACAGTCTTATGTTTTCCTGCTGCCATATTTATATTTTTAATTTTTACGGTAGTGATAATTGAACTCTCAATAATCAAAAGTAAATGATTTACTGAGTATATGTGTTTTACTACTAAATATAAATTTAACATATTTAATTAATCAGCTTGCAGCCTACACCAAATTGTAGTGATGCATAAGTAGAGTTCGATTCCACTTAAAAATAAATTGCAGACATCGCTAAAGTCATGGCTAAAATTAGTCGCGGCCAATGCTGGGTGTTGTTTTTGTTTTTGGTGAGTATATTGGGTGCAATCTGCATTAAATGCCATGAGCTGAGAAATAATATTATGATTTATTTGTATGAATAAAAAAGACAGGGTCTAGTGAGACCGCTTTAAAAATGTCACGAGATCGCTGCCGTTTCTGAGAAAACCGAAATGTTTTTTTGGTCGTAATTAGCATACTCAGAATGTTGCTATGCTCCAAGTATTTCTCTCTTCTGATTTTATTGCTTAGAAACTTGTTTATTTCTAAAAGTCTAGATAGATTTCTTGAACAAACAAAACTGATTAATTATTAACAGATCAGGGCTGTGAAGTTGTTATAAAGCCGCTTCTACGATATTGACTACATCTTTGTAATTTACCACAATCCAACTCCGATTAAAATTTACGCAATGTAAAATTTATTTTTTCTCTACATTTTTCCTCAATAAGTAAGTCTCATGAGCCTACAATAATTAACCACCCTCAATTCACTTCCAGCAATTAATCGCTAGCAGTTAACCGCCACGTCAATTGATTATCGCCAAAAAATACATAATTTTCATACTAATAACAACATAAATTATCAAGAAAAAATGACGTTAAAGGCCTAAATAAAAGTAATGTTACGTTTAATAGAAGTTAAATTTATTCACCCATCGGCTTATTCTGTTTACAATTCGGTATTCTCACGATGGCACCCCGTAACGTCATAATATTTATAATAAATGTAATATGAGTAAATAATTTATCCAGTTTTCCCACCATATTAGAGAGCAGTCTGTTTTGTTATAAACAAGTGTTTCGTCAGTAATAATTTTATTATTCCGCAATGCATTATTGCACTTAGATAAGAAAGTGGTTTGGCCAATCGAGCAGACTTGATTGATACAGCTCAGTAGCCAAGTGGAACGGTTTTTGACCTGTTTTATTTCATTTTGAATTATTTCGCTGGGTCCATTGACCTGCGATACAAGCGAAAGTATAATCGCATTAAGATTTAAAATGAGTAAACCCCCCATTTCGATTCTCCTTTTGTACGGAGCACTGCACTTTGTGTGGTACTGCTTTAACAATTTTAAACAGTGAACAATCAATAAATGCTTCGTAATCTAAAATTTAAATAGTTATATCATGTAAGTTGTAAAAGTGATACACATGGAGAAAAATACACTTGACTACTTATTCATAGCATAAAGAAAAGAAAATATTCACCATTTTTGGGGTGTTCTCTGTCAATACTTTGTGGAAAGGCATAAATATTTAAAAAAAAATAATACACTAATTCTAAATTTATTTATTAGGATCAGGACCGACCATGCGACCGTTGAAAATGCTCGTGATAAGCGAAACCGGTCCAAAAATGTGGAGCTAGCACAACATGAAAATGTGTGATTTCAAATATTCACTTTTAGAAAATAAATGTAGTCCATAATCTTATTATTCGTGCTATATCTTTATGGTCTTGATTTATTAATGTTATGTTCGATTTTATAATATTTATAATTTATTATCAAAGTCAAATTAATTTAACCATAGTAGTGAAAATATTTTTTCTTTTTCAATTTTGCGTAGATAGCCTATAAGCCTTAGAGCAGGGGTTACCAACGATTCACGGTGATATTTTGGGCAAATCGGTAAATTCCTGGGTTTTGAGATTTTGAAAAAATGTTGTGCTCGCCGCCTTACCAATATTTTAGATTAGGCTCTAGGGTCCGAAAAGGTTGGTAACCCCTGCCTTAGAGGCTATCAAATTCAAAAGCTTCCGATTCCGGGATTGACATTAACATGTAAAATAATCAAAATATTACTACATAGTACCTAAAGTTGTCTATGTGTATTACTGTTAAAACACTTCAAAATAAAAAACGAATTATTGTCTAACTCCCTCTCATTTTTTGGAACAGACCATTTTATTGTCTTTTTTTCTGAATTATATATTTTTTTATTATGGAGGGATAAGAATTTTTTCAATTTTATTTTGAGATCCCGGACACGAGTATTTCTGATATCTGTTCCCCGCGAATAGATCTCGAGAAACTGTGATCAACAAATAAAATAATCTTACACCTTGACTGTTAGCTTTAATGCTAGATATTTTTTAGTATGAAAACAAATCATGTGTAAAAAAAAATATGAAATTATGGTAAATGATCAATCCCGGTATTGAAAGATTGTGAAAAAGGGTCCGGGATTGGATGCTCTGATGGACACGCCGGGATCTTTATACCGCCAACTCATATACCAAAGACAATAAAAAATGTACATATGTGAAATAATAATTTATTATAAATCATTAAATGGTGAAATCAATAGAATACTGTATGTCGCAACTAAACAAAAGTAATTGTACAATAATTTAACTCAATAAAGAATCTGTTAGAGATCAAAATGCCAGATGGGGTCTATATTTCATGATAATATTCCCCTATGTAATGAAGTATGAGGGAGATTTCAATCTTCTTTGTTCACACTATGCGACTTCATGATTTTGGCATGATAAAGTAGTCGTTATGACATATTGTCTGTGTCCGCTTTTGTACTATTATTATGTCTGTAGTACTGTTTTCATAAAGAGGAAAGAATTGATTTCTCGAATTTGATAAAGTATTTGCCCTTTATGAATATTGTGTACTAGTACTATTTAGTATAAAATAGCGATAATCTGTTGTTTAATTGATTTATTTGTTTTTGCTATCTATTTTTAACATTAATATAATTATGTAAAACTATTTCAGCATGCGTTTTATAAAAAAACAGTGACAGTTTCTAGGTCCTCACTCTTGAGTCTTACTATTATTTCGCGTCGGTGAATATTTCGTTGGCGGTATTTCCAATATGTGCCCGCATGCTATCTTTTAGAAGATTTTCGAATTTAAACATTATTATTAAAAAATATGTCAGACCTAGCCAACCCAAATTGCAACCCGGGCCGCGTTGACGACCTAAAATTGGCCGCACATACATGCGTAATATACTTAAAGAAATACATTTTTCGACCTCGAGTACAAATTAAGATATTGAAAGTTCAATATAAGAGATAACTGCTAGTGATTCAAAACCATGTCACAACATGGAATAACAAATCCTTAGCACTATCTAGGCCAAGGCTAACAGCATATTAATATGGTTGAAGAATAATTGGTAATTCGAGATATTAGTGTTATTAAACTTGAATTGAATAGAAACCGATATTATTGAGTAACACAAATGATCTGGTTATCGATTCCAATTAGTACGGAAACGACAAGACTTGTATTATTAACTAGACTAGCTAGAGCAGTAGTCGGCAATCTGTTAATTGAATTACCCACTACAACATTTTGAGTTACCCGCCAATAAACTTTAAGTCAACTAAATATTTGCCAAATGTCAAAAAAACTTTCAAAAATGATTCAAAGCCAAATAAATGCCAATAGAATATTATATTATAAATATAATTTTATAAAATAAATTTGTATTTACACGTGCACATGAAAATAAAGGTTTATTTATATATTATAATATAAAATCATACTTATAACATATATATATACTAGTAAAAAAATGTTATAATCTTTTACCCACAAAAGGTTGCCAACCCCTGATCTAGAGTATAGTGGTGTCGTAGATAGGGAATAAAATACCAGGCAAATATATCATTACCGGTATTTCGGTATTTCATATAAAATACAACATATTAAGTGTCTTACTACATCACATTCATTCAAAAAATTTGTTTCGATTATTTTTTAATACCGAAGTATCTACAAGTATTTTCAAAACCGGTATTTCGTTATTGAAAAAAACACCGGGATCCCGGTTTCGGTAATACAAGTATGTACTGCAATCCCTAATCAAGGCAATAGAGATATTGGGCTTCCATACATAAGTCACGAAAGATAGTGTTGGAGCCGTGTTTTTTTTTTAATATTTACTTTCTGAAATATCAGATAATCGTACATTTTTTTTGAATTCACATATTTTTTGACACTCATTATATTATGGTCAATAGGAACACTAACAATGACGTAATGCCGAAATAGGCCTTAATATATAACATAATTCTTATGGAACCAAATTTATTGATATTTTTACCTTATTAAGTTATTAGTTACCAAGTAAATCGATATACTATAAGGGAAATTTTGTATGTTGGTGAGTTTGATGGTGAACGGATTCTACCGAACATTACTTTTCCGAACACGAACACTCCGAACGGGAATAGTCCGAACACGAACACTCCGGCCAAGAATACACCGAACACCGATTCTTTCGGACTCGGAATCTTCCGCACACAGAACCTTCCGGATATAGAATACTTCGCACACCGAATACTCCGAACATTTAAATATTTTTATTGGAAAAATCATTGTTTTATTGTAACGTGGAATGTTTTATGGCAATTATGCCAAATATTTTTCATAATGAAAACAAGAAACGTATTTAATTTTCATGTATATAAGCAGTTTAAAATTTTATTTGATTTTAACTTATTAATTTTGAAAATTGCGTTTTATTATAATTGTGCTGATATTTTTGATTATATTGAAAGAAAATACCATGCATATAAACATTTAAAATTGCAAATTGATATTAACAGTACTTTAAACATAATTTTATTATCTTATTGATACACATAGTATACATATTTTACATTCACTTGACAAATGGAAAAATGTGTACAATTGGTCATTGGACATGTATATATCAAATTTTAAACATATTATGTGTTTGTAATTTTTTTATTGCAATGAAGAAATGAAAGTATAGTTGAAGTTATTGTTAGATCTGTTAATATTATATTCCCCCCTCCCACCCATCCTATCTTATGAACGGGGCGTATCGAGAGTGATTAGGTTACCACAAGTCCTGTCCTAGTCCTATCCTTCTATCCCTACTCTCTTTGGAAAAAGAGAGGTTGGACAACTGAGTAACAAGCAGTTCTCGTTGAAACACTTATGTTGAGATAAACTGATGGCCATAGACTAGTATACTTAGGACTGTGACTTTTTCTTTTAATTTGCAATACTTCTTTGTGAATTAATGTTATACAATGACAAATGTAGGTCACTTTTAGGGTGTTCACTGTCAATACTTGGTGGAAAGGCATTATATAAAAATTAATAAATTATTAAATAAAAAATATATGTATTGATAAATTTAATCTGAGATGACTTTTTAATTATATGTTAAATGTGTTAAAAATTTTAATTTTGTGTTATTTTAGAATCACTTTTAATGTAATTGGTAATTTCTTTTCAATGCCAATTGTTGTTTATAACTGTTCATTTTTGTATAAATAGCATTGTTAAATTATATTTCTTATTAGTTGACGATGCTCGTAATGAGCGAAACCGGTCCTGACATATTAAATAAAGTGGAATGAATTACAAAGGAATATTGTGTGTTTACTAACGAATGTAGGTATTATAGCTTTAAGATAGATTTTTTGTGTTAATTTTTTTTAACTTTAAAAAGCATAAAAATAATAGTTTAATGTAGTTTGGTGGTTTGGTATTCAATATAAGTTTTTATTTCAGAATTAAAGTCAATTATGTTATTGTTGAGAGTTTTAATACATGTTTTGATGTTATAAAAACGTCGTAATCTCATGAACAAAATTTTAACGTCCATTTATTGGTGTAAAAGCTCAATAATTTTATTAAAGATACTTTAGTTCTTCTGATAAGATTGGATTTACTTTATTGAAAAATTCCATTTCTATGTAGATTTAGTGTTGGGATGATTATAAATATTTTTTAGACTTATGAATCAATAGAAGTCAGAGTAATGCTGTTTATTTAAGGGTACATATCAACACATTTATGTAGTAAACAAATCACGATACCATGAAAACAGTTTTATCAAAAAAATATAATATATTACTAAAATAAGAAGGAAAAAAGACATTTTATTTATTAACATTAAAGAAAATTAACAGGATTTTTCATTAAACTTAATATGTAACTACATATAGGTACATAAAAACATAAATATAAAAAAATAAGTTTTTTTAGCTACATTATTTATTTGTTATGTTAGCAAGCGATCATTGTGTCAACTGTCTAAAAAGGTCGACTCATAGTAGATCTAAAATCAAAATATGAAAAGTTTACAAAATATGTATTTATTATCATATAATAAAAAACAAAATATACATACACAATATACATGTTTACAAAATATATATTTATTACAATATAATACCCTTCAGGTATTAATCCTCTGACGCTGAAGTAAAAGAAGGATCGGTAGCCAACAGATCTACAATGTTTTCGCACGAAATGGTTGTAAAATAATAACATTATTATTTTGTAAACCAAAGACCTTTTAGCAACTGCGTGCATTTAATCCAAAACAAATGTTTATATTCAACAATAATAAATATGTATTATCTCTTATATCGTGAGTTTCTATTGAAGAATAAACTATTTTTTTAAAAGCACTACTGTCATTAGATTACGACGTTTTCATAACATTAAAACATGTATTAAAACTCTCAACAATAATATTAATTGACTTTAATTCTGAAATAAAAACTTATATTGAATACCAAACCACCAAACTACATTAAACTATTTTTTTATGCTTTATAAAGTTTTAAAAAATTAACACAAAAATCTATCTTAAAGCTATAATGCCTACATTTGTCATTGTATAATATTGATTCACAAAGAAGTATTGCAAATTCAAAGAAAAAGTCACATTC
Organism: Himalopsyche anomala; assembly: GCA_031772345.1. Taxonomy (NCBI): domain Eukaryota; kingdom Metazoa; phylum Arthropoda; class Insecta; order Trichoptera; family Rhyacophilidae; genus Himalopsyche; species Himalopsyche anomala. Next base: position 25,354,692 of record CM062825.1, on the reverse strand, counting down.
CTAAGTATACTAGTCTATGGCCATCAGTTTATCTCAACATAAATGTTTCAACGAGAACTGCTTGTTACTCAAACTCTTTTTCCAAAGAGAGTAGGGATAGAAGGATAGGACTAGGACAGGACTCGTGGTAACGTAATCGCTCTCGATACGCCCCGTTCATAAGATAGGATGGGTGGGAGGGGGGAATATAATATTAACAGATCTAAGAATAACTTCAACTATACTTTCATTTCTTTCAATAATAATAATTGCTAAAATTATTTACTGAAGTCATTGCAATAAAAAAATTACAAACACATAATATGTTTAAAATTTCATGTACACATTTTTGCATTTGTCAAGTGAATGTAAAATATGTATAATATGTGTATCAATAAGATAATAAAATTATGTTTAAAGTACTGTTAATATCAATTTGCAATTTTAAATGTTTATATGCATGGTATTTCTTTTCAATATAATCAAAAATATCAGCACAATTATAATAAAACGCAATTTTCAAAATTAATAAGTTAAAATACG